>VUJU01000114.1:105071-139045 GCA_009835225.1 Aphis craccivora | reverse complement strand
AAATACTTGAAAATTTAATACAAAGTTCCTCATAGGTTATTCTTATAGTGATTAAAAAATTATAAGAATACATAGGCACAATTTTTTTTTATTAGCATTTGAAGTTGTTTAATCATGAATATTTGCAAATTATTTTGTAGGTATAATTCATAAAATTTTTTGTATAAGTAGCTAAGAGTTGAAAATTCAATACGACATTTTCCATAAGTTAAGCTTATAATAATTATAAAAGAACTTAAATTCTGGTATATTCAGGCCATTAAAATTTAAAACATAAAACACCTTTTTCACCAACTATTCGAAATTATATTCTATAGGCTGATAAATCATCTCCGTTCAGAGTCGTTTTTCGTATACAATGATACCTATATCATTGGATTCAAATTTATCACTCCTATAATATATAATAATGATCCATATGGCACCTAATGTACAGCAGAGCGGTACTCACATACCCACGTTTTATTATTAAATTGTATGTGTAATATGTAATAATTGCCTTTTTTGGAAATTTTTTTTTTTAATTAAGATAAGTTAGTTTGAATACAATATTGATTTTCTGACTCTGTATTCTGTAATATTCGAATTTGTAAAATAAGTATAGGTACGTATAATTTAAAAACATGAGTATTTAACCAACTTAACCTTGATATTTTTGCACTCTTAGAGGCCTAAAGGAAATATTACCAAGGCTAATAGAAAATAATAAAAGCAATTTCGTTTACCGTAGAGCAATATACATACAAATCATTTTAAATCCGAAAGCATAAATTAAGAGTGACGTCACTTTAAGCATAACTCATAAAAACATGGTTAGAGTCTTAGTTACTTACTACATATAATAACATACATTATTTACAATAGTATTTCTAATGTAAGTTAATTTTAAAACATACATAGTACATAATATATTTAACCATAGTTATACATAGTAAACTATAGTTAAATTTGATTTGTAACATAATCATACATACCAAGTCAGTATACAGTATACCAGACAACATTTACCTTAAAAATACTTTTTTATAGTACAGTTTACAGAAGGGAAATTATTAAATTACAAAAATAATATGTAATAATATATTAAGCAATAAAAAAAGAAATAATTTTATACTATACCTACAAAGAAATAGGTATACATTTTTAAAAGGTGATTTATTGTTAAGAATGATCAAAATATAATCATATCACAAAACTTGAATGACAAGACCCATTAAAAATGATTTAATTATTTAATTGTTCAAAATAATTTAGCAAATAACCTGATAAAGTCGATATTACAAAACATATATTATTTACTTATTTATTTTTTGTAGTTTTAATTAAAAACAAATCGTGATTTAATAATTGAAATAATTAAGTTATTATTAAAAACTGTGTGTATAGATTATTTTGTACAACCATTTCAGTCAGTTTCAGATAAGAAACATAAAATGTAATATTATATATTGTTGGTATTTTTGATTATTTAAAGATTACGTTGATTATAATGTTTATAGTTCATACGATTAAAATATAGAATAAATTTGTTTTTATTCTAAAAATTCAAACACACATTTCTATATCATAAAAAAACAATACATACCTATTCGTTATTATTAAAAATCGCATATAATAAAAATTAACAATTAATTTAGTAGTTTACTATATAGATGATAATCCATTAAGTGTACAATATTTAAATAAGTATAATAAATAGTTGAATTTTATACACTAAAATAAATGTAATTCATTAGAAATAATATTGTATAGTTGAACACAAATAATTAAAGAATACGAGTTTAAAATAAATTTTACTTTAGTCTTTTACAAAAAATATATTAACAACTAATTAAATTATAAGATTTATATTGTTTCTATTTATTTTAAACAAATCAAGATTGCTATGAATATACTTGTATACCTACCTATACTTACATTAAAAACCATATTATTATGTAAAGCTATTAAAAACGAGTATGTTATAACCTGTTGGTTGTTAGTTTTTATGAATATAAAAAAATACTGGAATTGATATAAATTACATATAAATGCAATTGTGCATGGCATTTGGGATATTTTTTACGATTATTTCACCAGTTATTATTTAATTTATAATAAATAAAAATAAATCAATATCTTCAAATGCTTAATAAGTATAATATTAATTGAACATAAATCGCATAGGAATATACTTATCTTATTATAATTCTTGTTCGATTAAAATTATTCAGAAATATAAGAAGAATAATGATGATACATTATCTCATATAGTATATATACTTTGTGCAAAAAAAAAAAATGGGGGAGAAAGCCTGGTGTAGAAAGTAAGAATTAAACAGCTTGCAACTTCATTAGAATGATATGAAAAGAAAAAAAATAATATTTGTAGGTACACATAATGTGTAATCGAAAAATGGTTAATTTGTCTTTAGAAACGGGATAATTAAAGTTTAAAAGGCATTTTTATAAATATTTTTAATTAATTTCATTATTTTAAAAATAATTATTATCGTATTATTGGTAAGTGATTATCGTTAAGAAAAATAAAAAACAGTAGTCAAGTTTTCGAAAGCGAAAATTAATCAATATTTTATGGTTTTCTTAGGATTTTTTTTAGCAATAATGTAGGTTTACCTACTCCCATAGAATGTACAGATGGATCTTAAGTGGAGTTCTTAGACCTTTTTATGCAGTGGTTCAACCAGGAAGTTATTTATGTTTCTAACACAATATAGAAACTGTAAAAAAAATTGGACATAAATATCGTGGAATTTCATATACATAATCTATGCTATAAAAAATGTACCTATATTACTTTTTAGAGCGAAGTGAGTGAAAAATAAAAATCGATAATCGAAGATGAGGCGAGAATCTTTCACATGTTCGTATTAACAAGACAAGCAACAATTTTTTTTTTATTTATCTTTTTGATACATTTAATACCTACAATATTTAAATAAATTTCAACAAAACATAATACTCTAAAAATACTTAAATTCATAATAATTTTAACAATGAAAGAATACTACTGTATAAGTACACATCCTCAGTAAAATTATATACACACACACACACACATATATATATACATAAATGTTATGCATTTTCGAGTCCGTTGAACGATAAAAACTAATAGAAGATAATCAGGCTAAAAGATGCAGTAAGGTCAACGAGAAGCAATTTGCACTGATCGTTATAAAATACTTAACCGTTGACCCTGAAGGGCAGTGTTCGCTTAACTTACTAAATAATGGAAATTTAAACGCCAATACATTTAGAAAAGAAAATAATTCATAATTCAACTACCCGTAAAATAGGGTTAATTTGATATTGAGGGACTACTTTGATAATTGAGGTTTTGTTATGAAATGTAGTTGATAATCTGTATAAATTGTCGTTTTTAATATTTAGTAATTTAGTACAACTAGTATAGAACTGGTTTAGAAAAAAAATATGTATCAATGTAACCCCACTTCACTTATATTAAAATATTTCATAAAATTATTAAAATAAAATTTTTTTTTGAGATAATATTGATATAATAAATAAAAATAGGGGTATCAAAGTTACTCCATATGAGGTCAAACTTTGATAGCTACATATAACTTTAAAAATATATGTTAAGTTTAAAAAAATTTTGTTTGATTTGATTTTTGCAGAGAAATATATATTTGAAGTAAAGCAATTTAATTAATACATTTTTCTTTACAATAGCATTAGTTAAATGAAAAAAAATCCTAAAAAACTAGCAAAAATGATCAAAGTAGCCCCATTTTACATCTGTTATCAACACAATAATATACTAGTTACGAAAATATACGTAATATGGATACTTGAATTCGTTAAATGTATTTCTATAAAATTCTACTTAACATTTGGCTAAAATAATTTTAAATTTCTCTCTTAGACATATATACTAGTAGAATAACACTTATGCCAAATTATTTTTAAAAAAGCAAGCGTTTTCAAAAACAAGACAATATGTTGCCAAAGTTATTAAACTTCCGATCTTATTTAAAGTATTTTAAATTTAAATAAATCCTAACCTACGTCATTTTAACGTCAAACTGTAACTATATATAATATATTATATGAAGTTTTAAGAGTTACTGTTTTCAACAAATAGTAATTTTTTATGATACAAAAATTTTAAAAATATTATTAAATAACAATCATTACTCATTACTAAATAAACAAAGTTAAAGTATTATATTTTCGCTATCATTGAGCATGTTCTTTAGGTATAGTAAAAACGATATTAACTGTAAATTTATGTCAATGTATATTATACCTAATTATAGCGTGCTGGACGCTGGTGCTATAATTTAGCGAGTACTCTAAGTCTGGGGAATGTGTTGTGGCGTTGTGCAGTGTTATGTAAGTAGCTGACATTTCTGTTTATTTAGTATCGATAAGAGTAAGTAAAAACACAACTTAGACAAATGTTATAATTGTTATTTAAATTTTTCATCTAATAAATAAAAACATTTATTTTGTATTTATTGGTATAGGTATAAATATAGGTTATATTATAAAACTATATTTAAGATACAATTATACTAATACAGCGTTTCTTAAACTGTGTTCCACGGAACCATAGGGTTCCGCGAAGATCACTTCAGGGTTTCGCAAAACTAAAGTGCTTTTTTTTCAAAATGTTCAAGAAAATTATTAAAAAAAATCTAACTAAAGATTAGTAGCGACTAGCAGGAAAAAATGTTTTACGCGTTACGCTATTGAAAAATAGTACAAAGAACAGTCTAATTATCGAGCTGTAATAACTTATTGTTGAAAGCTTAATATAAGCAGTTAAAAATTCTTTAAAAAGTAGGGGTTCCACGATTAAAGTTAACATAAAAAAGGGTTCTACAGATAAAAAAGTTTAAGAAACACTGTACTAATACATTGAACGTCTGTGTACATTTTAATTTTTATAGTTACAATTAGTCAAAATCTTATAAGTGATAAAACACAATTAACCACGGTTGGGCCATATTTTTAATTATAGTATAAATTGATGTATAATTATATTATACAATCACGTCATAGTCATAAATAATAATTGATAGTTATGATTTACATATCTATACTATAAACATACAGTATATTATATTATTACTAGTATTGAATGGTTTAGTTATAGTTTTGAAAAAACTATAAGCGGAATAGGAAAATTAGTATACTATGGCACAAAATATGTGCCAAAAAATTGTTTTCTTCTTCTTTCTAAAAAGGGTTCTTATATTTTAAAACTTTTATGATATATACTGTTTATAATAATTTACATAAATTATTATTTTTAATATTTACATATTATACAAATCCTAGATCAGTTTTAGTATTTTACCTTCACTTATAAAAACATTACGAATATCTTACTTAAACTTATTTTAAACCACTGTATACTAATTGATACTTGAAGGGAAAAAAATGTATACGAATTGAGTCCGAATATTATTTTGAGTAAAATATAAAATCAACGTATATAAAAATTAGAAAAAGAAAAAGATGAAAATATCAAAGTATACAAGAAATTATATATAAGAAAAAGAAAAAGAAATTCAACATCAAATGCAGCTGTTGCAATCAAACACATTACAGTATTACACAATAACTAGATTTGAATATATACAATGCTTATCCCATACATTTTTACCAATATAAAAATGTTATTTTATCATTATCTACATTTGTTAAATTATACACAAATTTGAAATTATTCATACTGTATTGTACCCCTATATTATTATATATTTATATTATAAAATATTAAAAAAAAAAAATATTTTAAATCTTTAAATCATACCTGTAGAATTTTTCGAAAATCTGTAAAAATGGGAAGGAAAATGTTTTTTTTTTTATTTGACGGGACTCAGTTAGTGTTACATGGACTTAATTAGTTTTATAAAACAACCTGGGACTTAATTCGTCATAAAAGGTTTTACTGGGACTCGTTCGTATACCTATAGCCCTTTAAACTTGATAAAATATTTAAATTTATAATGTATACTTTACTTAATACATATAATATAAAATATCATATTATTAAATTTGATAGAAAATTAAAAAAAAAACAATTTAAACGGTTAAAGTTTTATTAAAATAATAAAACATGTTTAAACACGGGATTTACAATAAGTATAAAATAAATAAAATAATTAATTTGTTATCCAAATTAAACTATACATGATAAAATACAATTCTGTCCACATTATATAAGCTATATTTAAATTGTACATAATTACCTATAAATTAATAATTATTATTATTCAAATACAATTTTAGTTATTATAAATTTAGTAAAATTTCTAATTGAGCTCATAAATTACCTAATTCTTAGAAATAACAATTTCCACAGATTCAATCTATTCACCAAGGCTTCCATCATCGATCGTTAAATAAGAAAACACGGAAGATAATATACACACGATTGCACGTAAGTAGTCATATTTTATCAATTTCGTCGTAGTAGTCGGTAGTAAGATAAACGTTTAATTGGACAACTATTTTTGTACACGTCGGAATGAAAATAATAATTCATAGTATTTTAAATAATAAAATAACTCACGATTCCTTCACCAATATGATAATATAACTAGGTATTATAACGCTATGAACCCTGTACGTTAAATATGCTTTCGGTTACTACTAACTAGATGCTAATTTTTCTATTAACGCGTAAGACTTTTGAGCACTCTTATCTGAATCATGAGAGCAATCGCAAATTCACAAATGTTAATAAATCGACCAAACTACAGGCTTTACTTTCAAGGGCAAATCGTTTTTAATTTTGTCTTATCAGATATCACAACGATTCCGTTATCTTCGTCTCCTGGCATAAACCATACAGTAATATTACACTATGATATAAATAGTAAATAGTACTAAATACACAGGGCCCGCCAGACATACAGCAGCTACCGCAGGCAATGAATGGAGGAAAAACGAATATTGTTATTATTCCAAAATATATACCCATGTGAATTTATTCACGAAATTACTGACGAAATAAACGCCCCTCGGTGCCGAAAACGTAACATTTAAAATGTAATAATAATAATTGATAGCGTTTAAAAATATATATTGTAGTACCTAGGTAACAACTGTTGCGTACAATTAGACCAAGACAATATTAATTATTATTAGATAAGTACAATGTACATACTGCAGGCAATCTGCAACAACGGTTTTTTGAAGCCATTGACAACAACAATGACGCCGATGAGATCAAAATGTGTTTGACGGTGGATTGGAAAAACGAAGAACCGACCGGTAATCGGAACGAGAAAAGCGGTGAAAAACTAAAAACAAAATCAAAACGTGAAGACGGAACTGCAAAAATTACGTACGTGACGGCAATTGACGTTACTGTGCCGCGTGCCGCTCGTCGTATTATTTTCTTTGGCTACGGTCACCGCCACTACTGCCGCTTCCACCACTGCCGTCGCATAGTCGTCGCTGCAGTGCCGACTAAAGACGACGAATGGAAGAGAGGTTGGCGCGTTAATATAATAATAATTGTAATGCTGCTGCTGATTATGATGATGATGATGACGATTATAATAATAGTCGTGTGATATGATGAATGATGATTGAAGGTTTATGGAATCACGACGAATGATCGAAAATATTACACGACGAGAGTATAAATGTAATATATTATATTTATATTTATGTGATATCATTTAGTCGAGCATAACGTTATTTAATTTAATCGCGAGTCCGTCGTCGTGCTATTTTAACGATTTGACACGGGCGTGGGATGACGATTTCCGTCTTAATTTAAGCAATTGTTTGCTGATGTAAGCTTGTTTGGTTGCCCGGCTATGTGTCCCCATCTATATATATTATTAATGCACACGATTTCTCAACAGTACGTAACCGCATACCGCACTAAATATCGTGGTAGGTAAGTACGCGGTGTCTCATGGAAGAGCGTCTAAACGAGAGAGATCAATTTTCCTATTCTCCGTTTACGTCGTGCCAAATCCGTGCATTCCATCCCTAATAAGTTGTGACACGCGTAATTGTTTACCACGCCGTGATGTAGTTGTTATTTCTACGAAACGCGTATTATTAAATGTTATTAAATAAGTAATGCGTGGTACATTCGAAACATTAAAAATTAGAAACCTATAAATACCTAAAATTGTTTTGTTTCTTTTCACCTCGGTATTGTTTTTTTTTTTTTTTTTTTAAAGTCGACCCGTCTAAAAGATACTTTTGGAACGTAATGTTTGCATCGTGTCATTGAAACTGATAAATAGTCCACTAGAGTAATGCGATTGTAAAACCAAATTTTTAAGAATATTTTTGTCAAATTACGAAAAAAAATACACATTAATATTCGATGGCGTATATTATGTTAACGCTGAGAATTTTCAAACTACCTACAGCTTTAATAGTACGTAAATACGTAATAACAGTAAAGCCAATACACGCATTTACATTTTATTTGGTAAGTAATATACTCTGTAAGTATAAATGTATAATTAATATAGGTAATAATATTTCAATAAATTAATGTATTTATGAGTGTTCACACGGACTGGGAGAGTATATCTCTTATCAAGAATTATTTTCATAATCTCAAATATCTGGTATTTTTGATATTGGAGTGTTTTTCACGTATATGCTATTCGAAGCTTTTGAATTAAAATAAACCAACTGTATTACGATTTACGATATGATTGTCATAATTTTTGTCGATATCGATATACCTATTAGACTGCATAATAAGCGTTAAAATCTAATGACCGAGTAATGACGCATCATGTAACATTAAAGAAACGAGATAATTTATATTGATTTTTTTTTTTTAGTAATTATTAATTATTTTTAACAATAACACACATTACAAGAAAAAATTATAACAAAAACATGTGTATCTAATAAAAATATAGCTACATGATTTACGATGATACCTATTAAGTCATATTTTAATATTATTTATTTTAGGTACTTAAATTTTATACTTGTATCTTATTTTATCGGAGATGATCTGAGACATAGATTTTGTTAGGCAAGAGTACTGTACAATAGTAAATATAAAAATAAAAATATCCTTAACTGCAAACACCATCTGTTTGCTATGGATCTTCGTATTTACCCTTTTACTCGGCCTTCTAATTTTGATTTTTACCCAAACATTAAAAATGTGTATACCTACTTATATAATATATGTAATATGTATAATAATATTATATATAATATATACCTACGTAAAAACAGTTGTTGATGTTCCAGTTTTCACGAGTGAGACAATTGAACATTTTTCTAAATTTTTATCCAGTTATTCCAAATACTCTCTTCCCTATGAATATCTTAGAATTTTTTCTGTTTTTGGAGAAAGCAGGAGGAGAGGGCGCGTTTATTGATTGTTTCACTTTTTCAGTGAGGCAATTGAATATTTTTGAGTTTTTTTCATTGGAGTTCGAAATGCGGCTCGTCACGTCACCTTTTTTTTTATTTTGTTTCCGAATTCTAGATATCATTTTGTGTTCAAATAGTTCAAGTTGGTAGGAGATCGATGTACAGCTATACGATATTTGATATATAAAACAAAATATACATGCAATAACGGTAGAACCATTTATACATCAGAAAATAAAAACCATCAATGATAGATACAATAAAATGTATAGATATATAGTTAGTTTATAGCTGAACTAAATAGTATCTATACATGGTAATATAACTAGTAAAAAAATATAAATAAATGCTTCACTTCGGCAAGCTTGGTTAACTTCATCCAATATATATTTTATTTTATGTACATTATACGGATAAAAACCTTTTATTTGTATAAAATTACAAATATGAAATAGTAGATTATGAAATGACTAATGATATTACTTTATTACGGATATAATATCATTCTTTCTTTTTGTATCTAAGATTATAAGATACACATAATAAATCATGACTCGTTCGCCGATTGCATGAAAAGATAGCCACTATTAACGAAAGGAACAAAACACATTCACTATCATTATATTTTTACGTATAATAGTAAATCAGAACGTATTTTATGGTTAAAATATTGGTCTCTTAGTAATAAATGACTCACTGTATATATATATATTGCCACGGAGACGACGGATGGCTGAAAAATGGACTTGTCTCAATGCCTTCGAAGAGAGAGGTTATAGTTTTTGGAAGTTCAAATTCTTTTAGTTAACTTCACCTGTCACCCATTGATTAGTAAGACATTATTCTACGTGCATGGACACTGGACACCACCTGTCCTGTCAATATCAAGTCACTGGCATTAAGCCTTCCGACATCGCGTCTTCCCGCTGACGCCTGTCTGTATTTTTTTATGACCAACAATTAGTGTGTTTTATTTTTTTCTCATATTTAAAGATTATGCTTGGTTGCTTAGTGTATTTTACCTATATTACAATTGAAACTAGAATTCCACGAGTTCTATGTCATGCTGTCGGCTTACATAAAGGTAAGAATTTATTTTTGTCAATCTTATAATAGAGATGCACGATGAGTTGTGCGGCAGTGTGCTTAATTAATTCTCGAACTTAAAACCACAGACCTCTTCGAACTTCTAAAGAAAAGTGATCACGTAATTTCTCTATCTAATTAAATCGTCAACTATTATTATTTATTGAAATTAATTTAAGACTTACGTGATTACATGTAGTACTATGTACATATTATACAATATACTTAATGTACCTACGTAGGTATGTTGTTGTCTAATATTATTTTTCATCGTCGATTGTATAGTAGGAAAACTTATAATAGTTGCCCGAGTTGGTTGTATTGGTGTTTGATCATAAGACATAACTTAAACTGAATCTAATATTTTTGGAGATGATATGGTAACAAATATTTACTTGCTGCAGACACTGACTGAGGAATATATATCATATTTACATTAGATGTTTAATCAGCACCGATGTCACGAATCGCGATTACTTGTCAAAATATTTTGTTATATTTCCCACTAATGTAGTTTGTGAAAAAATGGATCATGAAGCGAAAACTGCAGTAATTGAGTATAATTATTATTAGAAAAAAATCATTGGTCGTAACAATATTATTCTTTATTTTTGACCCCAGTAGTAAGTGGCGTAACAAAACATTTTAATAGAGTATAGTGCAGTGACATTTTTTTGAAATTTTGTTATGATTGGAATGTAATAGATTTTGTACCACATACCAACATATATGTCGTCTAATATACTTAATTAATATTTAGTATGTATTTAAAACGAAGTTTTTGATATAATTCGTAATTCCATTTAACTGTATATTTTTACAAACTAAAAAATAATCTTTCAATATTTATCTTATCAGTGCAGTACTAAAGATGATAATTGAATTTTCCAAAAATGTTATTATAATAATTTATTAATTCCTAGTTTATAATATTACCATAACTACTGTTAGATATGTATACCTATTAGTGAGGTACTTATGTAAGTAAGTATACAATATAATTCATATGTTATTGAGACGAATTAAGAGATCTGTTGCACATGCGCGAAACACTGTAATGACAAAACTACTGAGTCGGTGATTTGTTTCGCCGACGGAATGTCCGCATAGATTGGATCTGCGGAAGCCTGCAGTGTGTAAAAGAGCACAAACAAAACGAAACGCATCGCACACATTCGAAAGAAACCGTTGAACCTGCGGACGAGGACGATGGCAGTCGAAAACAGAAATATTTCTCTTACACGCCGCCATCCACCGTCCTATCGAACGAATATCAATAATGTGTATATAATATTACTTGTACCTAACCCACCTATGTATAATACAGTATACGGCATGTACCTAAATAATGATTCGACGCATATAAACGGGCGAACGGAACAATATATAATAGGTGTAATATGCTGGGCTGCCAACTGGAAACGATGGTTGGCAACCGGTAGAAATAAGTAATAACACAACACATAATATACAAACCATAACGTAACAATGCCTATCTAATATTATTTATATTTAATAATAATCATAATCATAATATATTACTATCAAATATCTAGCGACGTGTGTTGTAGTAGGTACCTACCAACTATCTAGTACTTATATAATGAAGAACTACAGCTAGCGGAGTGCAGGACGCAGGTATTGTGCGAACCACGGCGGCGGCGGCGTTTGTCTGTTTGGCTTTAATATTTAATAGGAGGCACGCTTTAACGATACGCGATGATAGTGATTATCTAATATATTATTTATATACAGCAATAATAATAAAAGTATATATAATTAATATTAGTAGCCATTATATAGGGTTAAGGGGGTGTTGTGTATTCACCACTTTTCACGCGTTGGTCACAACATAATAATACCGTATTCACATTGCTAATAAATGAGAATCTATGTACAAGTATATGGCGTGTTCCGTCAAAAACCAGCCAGTATAGAAAAAAAAACAATTTCTTTTTACAAAACAAAGTACCTATACATTTTGTACGGTATTTTTGCAATGGGATAAATTTGAGATATTTAGAACGTTTTTGAATTCAAATAAGTATTATTTGTTTGTTTGTTTTTTAACATAGATTCATTATAATATTATTACGATATGAAGTCGTATAAAATATATTTTGTGAATAATTCTGTCTAGTATTTACCATGCCAACGTTATAATATTATATTACTTATACACATACATTACTATAATATTGTAAAACACTGTTCCTGTACGACAGGTTCGTTTCGGACAGGGGGAATGGGATGTAAAGTAGTAATAATAATAACGAAAAGAACTTGCGACAATAATAATAAAATGTAATATAACGATGCCACTTCCCAAGGTTCACGCAAGGTCAACGAAAATCGTCTCCCCACCGCAAGCCGTCACTGTCGACAACTATATAATATACACGCACACATACGCACTTAGGTTAAATTATTTATTTATATGTACCTATGTATCTATACACAACGAATTATGTGGAATAATAGGCATACAATGATATTATTTATTTATAAACAAATTTAAGTACAGAGCATTATTTGTATGTGCTATAACTACTATACTTTATAGACACACGTCATTATCAATACAAATGCTGACTTTACGATTGGCAAATTGCAATGTATATAACATACCTATTTATAAATAAAATATAATATAATATGTCTAGTACCTATATATATATATATATTATGCATTAAAATGTGGTAGAAAATACATTGGCCTACCAACCAACAGACCTAACTTATCTATGTGTATTTATACGTGACATGTGTGTGTGTGTATGCTGTGTGTTATTGCTTGCCTGTATGTATAATATATTATGTATCGCGCGAATACTGTTAAACGTGCACCACGCCATCACGCAGTGCGCGTGCATGTGAGCAGTGTTAATAAATCGATTTAGCCTTCGTCCAGTTCTTTTCCTGGTGAAAAAAAATCGTTTTGCAGTAATCACGAGAACGAGACGACGGGACGATGTAAATACCGACTCAAATGTGTACAATACATATATTATTATTTATATATAATACTTAATAATAGGTATACCGCATTACATAATTATGTCGTATATGAGTGTACAATTTATTATATTTTATAATATATATATATAGATAGTGAATTAGGTACGATTCAATAACATTATCCTAGACAAACGACTTTGTGGAAGTCACTTTGCCGTGGGCTAAAAATTAGGCACTATAAAGATATTATAATAACAATATTATCGTTATTATTATTACACCGTACAATTTCACTTGCGACGACCGCGCAACGCAATAACTCGACTATAGGTAGTATATATTGCATTTGTGTGTACCCATAAAACATCGTGACTAGGTATACAGTATATACAGTACACACATTATATGTAAGTATGAAATACGTTATAGCTGGTTAATATATATATATATATACTTTAATCGGAGTGTATATATGTCACTATTAGTCGATTAAACCTATAGTCGTGTATATCTTTGAAGTTTTAGAATTGTTGTCTATAGGTTATATAGCTTAAGCATGTATACATGTATACATGCCGGTATACATGACATTATTGAACATAGGGCTTTAATTTGTATGCGGTTGCATTTTTTCACGATTGAATACGTAACTCAGTGTAATGTATAGCTTATAAGTATAAGCGAAAAATACGTTTTAATACGCTTTATAGAAAAAATACCCGTGTATTTTTAGGAAATATTGACACATTTAACGATTCAAGACAGAAAGAAAACCAAATAAGTAAAACAATGAGAAATTCTTTAAAAAAAAAAAATACGCCCGTGCATTTAATGTGATTGTACATTTTTTACAATTGTTATATTAATTTGTTCAAGATTTATAAGTATAATTATTGCCCAATACAAAAATTGAAAAATTAATAAATTTAATCATGACAACAAACTTTCTTTTTTTGTATAAAATTAAAAAATATATAACACTGACTTAAATTTAGAGCACTCGAACATATTTTATGAGTATGTTCATGGTTTTATTTTTTAATTTAAATTCCTGTTGTATAACACTATTCTTTTTACCCTGTTGTAATCATGGGCGCCCATTGGGAGGGGCAAGATAGGGCACTTGCCCCCCCCCCTAGACAAAAAATATTTAAAACTTGTATCTCAATAAATATTACCATAATATTATAATTATCTTTATAACCATACATTTGAGAATTTTTTTATTTTGACCCCCCTAAAATGTTACTTATGGGCGCCCATGGTTGTAATCCGTATCAATTATATCATATTCCTATACTGTAGCTATATGTAGTAGACATATTACTTGATAAAACCCTTCTTACTTATTTTAACTATATAAACAAAATATAATATCAATATGTAATTTTCAATATTGGACACAAGATATAATATATAATTTTATTTTTAGTTATTTATTAGAATTTAAATACACGATAAACCTTATTCGTATGCATAATGTACAATGTAGGTACTCGTATATGACTTATATCCTAAGTCCAAAGGTATCCTTTACTAAGCTGCGAACCGAATACCTTTGCAGGATCCCCACTGATTGAGCGATCGCATTTTTCGGGTTGAATTTATTTTTGCTATAACAATGCAATTGTTATTTAATTAAATAAATACCTATAAAAAAATATAAAAAGGGTCAAAATATTTTAAAAACGATTTTGCCAAATAAATGATTTTATGATTATTTAGTGAAAATTTCAAGTTTTTCCAGTTATTCATTTTTTAATTTCAATAAAAATAAAAAATAAATGAATTTTACCAAAAACTGATTTTAAGTATTAAAAGTATTAAAGTGCTAAAATATTTACTTATTTATTTATACTTTTGACCATTATTTTAATCCAACTTGCTATCAGAAACTACCTTCAAAGTTAAAAAC
Source organism: Aphis craccivora (assembly GCA_009835225.1). Taxonomy (NCBI): domain Eukaryota; kingdom Metazoa; phylum Arthropoda; class Insecta; order Hemiptera; family Aphididae; genus Aphis; species Aphis craccivora. Next base: position 123,732 of record VUJU01000114.1, on the reverse strand, counting down.
CTACGCGTTTTTACAGTTTCAAAATGTGATGATGAACAGAAAAAATTTGAATTTGAAGTGCAACTAAAAAGATTAAATATTGATCGTGAAACAAAAGCTTTATAATAATATTTAATTACAATAATGCACGTTAATTAACCGTTATGGATAAGTTTTACTTGTTGGCTCCAAAATTGCATCTTTGCGATAAAATACAGAACAAACCGCACACTTTTGGTAGGTTAATACCACACTCATTTAATATATTAAAACCACACAATTTTTAAAATTGTTATATCCAAAAACCACACACTTTTAATTTCGACCCCAAAAAGGTTAGTAGACAAAAATCGCATACTTTATAATGTATATTGTATATGCTTATGCAGTGGCGTCACGAATATTTTTTTTACAGGGGCAAACATTGAAGTAACCCACCTACACATTATAATGATAGTTAAATACAAAAATATTGTCACGATTTAACAAAATTATCCATCCGCCTAAAATTGTTTGGGGCAATTGTTCCAAAAAATAAACTCGTGACACCACTGATCTTATGTATACTTTATAATTTATAATTTGTTTAAACAAAACAAATGTATAGACCAATATTCTAATTTAAAAATAATGTACTCATCTGAATCAGCTCTAAATTTCCTATAACTACTTAAAATTGTCAAGTAATATACACTTGCCCTTTTTATTACTATCGATAATGTTAAAATACATTATATCTAATTAATAATATTTGAATAAAAATGCAAAAAATCACTTACGTTTTAACCACTATATTATTATATACCTATAGGTATATATTATGCAATAATACGGACTAGAGTGTCTTGATAAAGTCTTAAAACGTGTTAGCATGATTATTTCAGTAATTATATCTTATAATCTTATTTTATATTATCCGTTCGGTAGCACTAACCGTGTGTGGTTTTAACCACTACCTATAAGTTTGGGGTATTTTACTATTTTGTTACACAGTGACCGATAATCGTGCAATTTTTGTCTGTCGATCACCCTTTCCAGGTCGAAATCAAAAGTGTGCGGTTTTCGGATGCAACCGTTTTACTATGTACCTATATATTAAGTTCTTCAATTGTCATTGAAAAAAAAAAATTTGTTTATTAAACTTGTTTATTCATAGAAAGGTATCTTGTCATGTATTAATATATATTATACTATATTGGTAAAATAAACAATATATTACACTATAATCACGTTAAGCCGTTAAGGCAGTCTCATTTGCACAAGAAAAACAACGTCCATAATACAATTCTGATGGTTCCGTTATTTGCTAGGTTAGAACACGTAAATTATACCTACTAAAATATAATTATTATATTTATAATACTCTCCTGGCACCTACACCGGAACGTATATAGCGGAACCAATCGTCTATTTAAATGTTTCCGTTATCAGGAAGTGTATGCAAATACATTAGTATGGCGTATAATTGATCACTGATTACTGATTAGTCGCTAACATTTGTATAAAAAATAAAAATAAATGATAGAAAATAATAAGAATTTTACATAGGCGTTATCATAAATGCTAATTAGGTAGGTATATCTCTTATTACAAAGTTATTAATTAATTACTTACTTAACTAATTCTTATTGCTATACATACCAACGTACGCGTAATATTTAATTTAAACTGTTAACCTTCAAGAGTATTCATGACTTGCTAAAAATGTGTACCTATTTAGTCAATATGCTAATTCATACATCTGTTACAACGCAAACTTTAAATAAAACATTAATTGTCGTAAGTGTTCCTATACTAATGCAATGTAAGTACTTCATTACTTCAATATAGTTTAAGTATGACAAGTCATTGAACGCTAAACAAATGTTTATTATTTAATTATTGACCTAGCAATAAAACCATTGAGACCAAACTTTAATCAAATAACGATTAAAATGGTTTTATTAAAATAATTATTATGTTTTCAAAAATTATATAATTATACGTATAGGTAGTAACGTAGTAGTGTGAGTTGACCTAGTCGTTTTATCTTGAAATTTGATAATTTGAATAAAACCTAGTCTCCTACAATGATTATAATAGCTACAATATTATAGTGATCACAATGGTATTTTAATCTCATTGTCTCTCACAGATAAACTCGGAAATTGTTTAAGATAAGATATCAAAAAGTTTAAAAGTAAGAAGTTATTTAATACATTGTATTTTTTATATAGTTGATAATCTCAGAAATTTGAGAAGTTTGAAAATGTCTAATATTATGTTAAAATATACACTCTCATTTATTACACCTAAAATCAAACCACTGGAAAAATAAATATAAGTTGATCGATGCGATTTGGGTTAGATGGCATGCATGTAATATAGACATTACTTCATTAGTCTCGAATAGATTAATTATGATTAAACCAGTGTATTACATTTTATAATTTAGTTTACAAAATCTACAACATATTATCTAAATAACACCGTTGAGTACCTATAGAATAGGTACCTAATACAAAATAATTGTACATTCCATGTATATTTGCCGAATAAATAATAAATAATAATACATAATATTACTGATATCTTCAAGACCTAATATTGTTTATTATAAACTTACATGTAATACGTATGATTTTCTAAATTTAAGGAATTCTTTTGTTTTTGGGATAACTTTACTTAACTATAGTTGCTATTAACTCAATAAATAACTAGTTACTCTAAATCAAATCTAAGTACTGTTGATTTTTAAATAATTAAATACAATAAAATGATTATTGACGATATATTAAGGAAATTAAAAATATAATTCTTAAATTTACTTCTCGTTGCCATTAGCCAAAATGGTTCTATAAAAATAACTTAGTTGTTTACTTTATAGACATACATTTTAATCTATCAATTTGCTATTTATATGAATACCTACATAAGAAATAACTCAACTTAATTGTAAGTTAATTGTTGGTTAGTAGTTACTATGGAACTCATAATTTAGTTAAAATAAGCTAGTTAACTATTAAATTTAAACGTTTTCTATTTTTTTTAAATTTTTTTATCAACTTTACGCTTATCTCAGAATAAGAAAAAATGACAATATTATGTACTTTTAACGAAACCTAAATCTATATGTTAAATACCAATTTTTTTAATAGTTAGGCCATTTAACTGTACCTATGGGTTATGACTAGGTGTTTGACAAGGAAAACACTTATTATAGTAAATTTATAAAAAAATAACTCTCGTTTCGGTTTTAGTTAAGAGTTATTAATTTATTATTATTATTTTTTTAATCAGTTTACTAACAAACATCAGATACATTGATATCGATAGTTGTTAGTTGATATACTGTTAGCGACATTTGAAATTAACTAGACAACTAAGTATACATTTAATGAATTATAATGTTCATTAACGATTCACTATAAATTTACTTATCCAGATTTAAACAAAAATTATGTGTAGAGTTGTATAGATTAACATACTGTGATTAATTAATAGCTGTGTATAACTAGAAAGGACTAGGCTTATTTTATAAATTAAGTGTTATCTCACGAAAAAATTTTATCAAAATGAATTAAATTTTTATGTATTAAAAATTATCATATTTCATCATTATCCATTAAAATAATTGATAATTATATGAAGTTATAATATAAAATGTTGATTAATTTACTACCGATGCCCAACATAATTTACATTTTCTTGATAATAGAAATAATTTTTATTTTATTGTATACTAGTTGAATTTGAATGATCTTGCAAGAAGTTTTCCATGATACAAAATAACTTAAAATACAAAATTTAAAAAATTGACTTCGAGATATAATATATTTTTAGGTACAGGAAGGATTAATTAATTAGTATGTACCCATCGCCTGACGCTTATGTCAGTACCCATTGGCCATTTTAGAACTATAAATATGATATACTTTGTTGTAGATTACATACAAATTTACACAAACATTGATTTTTATTATTTTAGAACAGGTATATAGGTGATATGGTTTAATATATAACTTTACTATTTATATCATTTGTTTTTAAATTCGTAATTCTAAGCAAAACATTTATCATAAAATTATTAAAATTTGAATTTTGAACGAGTAGTTACTTACTTGGATATAATTTTATAAGTATTTAAAATTGAATGAGCATAGAAATATGCTTAAAAGTTGTGCCCACTAGTTCACTTATTATCTAAACTTTAATACGTATAACTAAGTAACTCGTTTAAAATTTAAATTTTATGTATTTAAATCATTAAAAAATGTATTGCTAAGTTAAATGAAATGAGTTAGGTTTGTTTTAAAAAAATAGGAAAATTTTAATATTATTATAAAAAAAAATAGAAATATTTTAATAGCGTTTGTATAATTTAAATAATGAATTTTTAGTGTTAGGACCCTAAATAGGTATTTATTATATAATTTAAACTGGTCTGAAATTCAAACGTTACATGAATTTTAATCTTAAAATATTTGGTTTAGGTTTTAAAAAACTCATCATTGGATAGGTACACGCAGTATATATATTTATACAAAATACAAAAATATTAAAGATTAACACATAATATTAAACTATTTGAATATTTTGTGTAAATATTTTTAATATTAACGAAAAGCGTAGTCATCTAGGTAAATATTTAACAATGTAAAGTAATGTTTTAATTGAATTACCAATATTAATTAAGAAGTGAATATATTTTAAATTTATTAACTTCTTATTATAATATGTATACTATAATAACTAATAAGTGATATTCAATGTTAAGTAAATTTTTAAATGGAACGTTATTAGTGTTTATAGTTGTGATATTTATACGTGATGTTTAGGCTCAATGTGACTAATGTTTATTGATAAGAACTATAAGAAGGCGTTATTTAGTACACGCTAAGCGTTATCAGATCATTCTAAAATGAAAAGATACAAATATTTTAAACATTTAAATCAAGTGAGGAGAATGTGAGATTAATTAAAATACAATGCATATAAACAATATAATTAACACAATTTTAAAATACATTAATATGGTATAGTACCTATAAGTCATTTTTTTAATATTTTTTTTAGGAACAACGTTATTTAAACACAATATAATCTATATTAAGTTATTATACCTAAAACTTAAAATGTATGAGTTATGTCAACCTATAATACAACCATTGAATTCGTAATTATCTATGTGAGCTATCTTATGTACCTACTTAACATAAAAATAATTCAAAGTATATTTTCTAACTAATAAAAATTATTAGAATATGATTACTTTCAATAAGTATCTAGTTTTTTATGTGAAAATTTTAGTTATTTATTATAACATCAATATTACATCATCTTAATCCATTAGTATCGATCAATTTATTATTACGAGTGAATATTTATATTTTATTGAAATGAATCAATTTAAATTATAGATGTAAAACTGGAGGTGGTAATTAAATACAATTCATAATTTTCCTTTGTATATATGTCAGCATATAAATATAAGTACCTACGATAACACACGTTTAAAAATGTGTTATATGTATTAAGACATGATGGCGTGTGAAATGTGAATTATGGTGTCACACTATAATTATATGCCTTTATAAATAAATAATACAAATTAATAATAACAATATTCCTATTTCGTATTTATAGCATTATGATTTCAGCTAAGAGTTCGCTGCTGATCGATGGCATTTACGTAATTCTATGTCGGTGATATATCAAATCACAAAGACCAAAAGTTCAAATAGTATCAGAAGAGAAAAAAATTATACTATCGTTGAATTTCTTCTTGAATGAAATTTATATAAGTCGATGAAATAAAAATGCATAATAATTATTTAATAAGGTAGGTCTTAACGCATAATCTATAAATAGTACGATTTGATTTTGTACCTACGTTAGGTATATCAATATAACCTTTTAAAATGTTCACCTATTGTACCTATTATAACACTATAATATGGTCTATATAGTATATAATAAGGTGACCAGACGTTCTGTATAATACGGGAAAGTATATTTCAAAAGTCTGTCCCGCGATGTCCCGACATATGCTTCCGGGAAACTATAAATTGTCAAGTTTTTTAAAAATATGTCTACTTTCATTCATACAAAAATATGTTAAGAAAATTACGTAAAATTAAAAATATAATCCTCATCTATCTGTATTAAATATCAATATTATGGAATACATTTTTATCGTATATTATCATGATTTATGAATTGTAGAATAATATTGTTTTTGCGATTTGTATGTATCGAGTACAATTATTATTAGAATATAAAGTTGTTTTTAGCTTTCGTCAAAATGGATCAGAGCTTGCGTAGAGGCGATGACGACCGTGAAACGAAACGTCACGAAAAACCGACGATAGGACATAATACAGTACTATACGTGCATACTATTTGCACGTAATAGGTAAATGGTTTCTCTCGCAATGTCTCTATGAAATATTTATAATTTTTATGTTTTTTCAGTTAACTCTAAGCGTTTTGTGTGCAACACTTTCGTCTTTGTATGCTCTGTGCTCTGTATATCTGTGTAGTATCCACGGTATAAAGAATATTCTACTGTACCTATACTAATTGAGTCCTTATACTTGAACGAGAAAAAAATAATATACTGATTGAGTCCCGCGGGTACAAACGAGACATTATACAGGGTGTATCATGAAGATATGACAATTTTTATATTAAAATTACATCTAAATGTGTCAGATCATTGTGATACACCCTGTATACTAATTGAATCCGAGGTTAAGAAACTAATAGTATGCGAATCGAGTCCGAGGATTATTTTGAGTGAAATATAAAATCAACTATCTAGAGTCCAGGCACAGCGGAAATTATGTCATGCAGCATTAAAATATGAAACCGCTTCGTCTGAATGCGCCTTAATATTATACGTATTGTCATATTATTATGGAGACGTGACATCGTCAACACATAACACAATAATTAGATTTGAACATGTGAAATGCTTATCCTATTTTAGTTTTTACCAATATAAAATCGTCAATGTATATCTATCGATTTTTGAAATTTAAACTGCGGATAATCTAAAATAAATTGTTTTAATTTTTAATTAAAAATTAATTGTTGTGGACTGCAATATGGACCAATGTACGGTAATCGTACAAAGTATATACTGCTTGTATTCAATTAATATGTTCATTTAAAATTGAAATTACAAAAATATCGAAGAATTGAGGCTACTAAGCCATTCTAACTGGATTTATGTTTATATCTGAAAGTGACGAAAGAATATTATTATTGCATTATTTGCATTTGTCAAACGATTGTTATTATGTAACTCCGTGTGGCAATTTATTTCCAAAAAGGATTATGTTTTTCTATTAAAAGTTAATTAAACTATTGACTAAATTTATAATTTTTTTCTTTACTCATTTCTTTTATGGTTTACTTGAAAAACTAATCCTCATTATTGGTAAAATTAATAGCTCAAACCTCAAAGTAGGAAACAAAAAAAAAAATTGTATGGCTTAATTTAATTATTAGTTGTTACTTACGATGGATTATAGGTAAAATTTCGTGGTAAAAAAGGATAAATAATTAAATAAAAGGAAAAATATAATGTGATGCACAATACACGAATCAATTAGTATATTGATACATAAATTTTAATTAAATAATTTACCCGATGAAATTACCAATTATTAATAGTCTTGTATCCTAGTTGTATGTACCATTATCGACAATACTACAACTTAATTGTTGGTGATGATGATAATTATAAAACTGAGTATTACTACTTTATAGAAATTATTATATGTGAACATAATATATTATTTTTGTATAAATAATTAATTCGATTTTTTTATTTAACGATGATCTTTTAATTATAATTATTGATTTTTTTTTTTTTATATATATATAAATTATTCTAAATATTATTATTATATATATCATACTTTTTACTATGAACTTAACTACCCTGGATTTTTTGAGGCTTAAGACTTTTTTACTTTGAACTTTTATACTTAAGACATTTTTACCTCCAATTTTTTTTACCGTAATTCATTACTCATCGATAGTTATAAATAATTTTTGATGCCTTACTAGGCTGTTATAATAACAAACATTTTTGATAATTTAGTTAATCGTTAATGTAGGTAACTTTAAAATAATATTTCAATAAGTTTTAGCATTTGATAATTTTAATCTAACTGCGTCTGATGTAGAAAAGAAAGTTTTATGATTTTACAAGGATAATCTTTATCTAGATTAATTAGGTAGTCATTTAAATATAAATTAAGTTTTATTTACATATTATATATTTAATCAAAACTTTACTTTACTTCGGATATAGTGATTTATTTAATTATTTTCAAATATAAAGATACATCTGTCTACCGCTCAATGACCTATCTTCAACTAAAGTATCAATATATTTATTTTTGTTACAAAAATGTCTATACTTATGTTTAATACGTATAGTTATAAAGGTCAAAGAAAAATATTACATTAGACGTGACAAGTATATAGTGTGTTATTAATTAGTATGTACTAATGGAGTTTTATGATTTGAATAAATGACAATTGGAGTAAGAAATAGGAAAATATTAAATCGAATTATAAAATAGAAAGAGTTTTTAGATTTCTTATCAATTAAAGTAAAATATTATAGGGAATAAAATGATTTGCAACAATCAAAAATCAAAATACATTTTAAGTGATAAATTATTGATACTAAATTTAATTTACATTTCGTAAATTATCATTATTTAGAAAAGAAGAATAATTATTTAACCAAGTTAAATGTAAAAATAACACGATCGTTAAATTTACGCAGTAGACACTAGACAGTTGCAGGAAAATACAAAATTAATGAAATATATACCTAATGTTGAATATTTTCAATACGTTTATCCTTTTATATTATATAAATAAAATACCTATATGAGTACCATTATTAATACTTTTGTTAGACCCCTATAATCAGTGCATAACATTCGGTTTAAATGTAGCATCTAGAAATTTATGTATGAAGTGAGAAGTTAAAATATTTACGAAACTCGTTAAAAAAATAGCGAGTATAGTCACTCTTGAGTGGACAAGTATGTAAATTGTAAAATATAATTTTGTGAACTCAGCGTACAAATAAAGTAAAGAAATTTTAATGTATTGTATAAATAAAATATAAATAGTGTTATTTGTTTGACTATGTAATATGTATTATTTTTTTTCCGGGTTTAATCGACGACCGGGAGGGGACCGCTTTCGCATTGCTTCCTCCCGGCCGCCATAATATGTATTATTTATAAAAAATTAACATTAGGTGTTCATTAAATAACATTGGCTAAAACTATTTATACTTCTAGTTTCTACTATCGAGTATTGTGTTTATTTGTATTATTGAATAATTCTGCAGTGTGGGACATTGGACCACCTTATAGATAAACAAATTAAAAATATATATATAAATATAGTTATATGCGATTAATCTGCTTATAGTAGTTATAATATACACTGACAATCAATGGATAAAATAAAAAAACTATTATCCTATCAAGACTTTTTCACCGGTGGCGTGCTTATGAACAACTCATAAATTAAAAAATATTTATACAGTTCATACATTATACATATAGATACATCACAATTCACAATGCACAGTATCACACTACATACATTCCTCTGAGACTCTGCAGTATTAACTGTTTGAATTTTTTCTAATAACTGTTTTCTATAATATGGTAATAACTAAAATATAAAATGGAAAAAATGTTGCTTAAAGTAAATTGTATTTTGAATAAAAAACCAATTAGTTTTTAATCATTTTGTTTTTTGCAAGACATCTACTAAGTTTACGATATGTAATATAATTGTTTTTCTTTGCATGTTATTGTTCAGGAAACTACGAATACGAATAATCGGACGAAGAATTGATTTTTTCAATACTGAGCGTGTAAATAATTTCATTTAAAGGCAATTAGAGAGATCTACGCATTTAAAAAAATATATTTTTGTTGTTGTTGGTTATAACGAAAATAATGTATGCTTAATTGTATCTCGGGATAGACAAACAATATACATATATCTTATGGATGGAGATGTTATATCGTAAATGATCAGAATTAGAACCATTGGTAAGTACTTAATGATGTGTTTGATAATTTTATATTAAATGTTTTAAATTTAAATACTATAATACCTACCAATAAGTTTATACATCATTAATATCAAAATAATTTTTAAGTTTATATGTGTAAATTAATATTTTGCATTATGCTATCAATATGAATATTGTGCGCGAACATATATTTTTAGCCTGATTAAGGAAAAACAATACTCAGTATAACACTACCTAATACCTAACCTGTAGAAATTAACAACTATAAAACAGTTTTTTAATAAGCAACTACCCATTATTTTGAAACTTAATAAATGTAAACATGTTTTCTATTTAGAGATTAATGTATGACTTTCTAGGAAAGTCTTAATTATATTAATTGTAGCAAATGTAACATTAAATTGTCAGTAGTTCAAGTAGTTGACATAGTCCATTTCATTATGATAATCACATGAGCCAAGAGTATAATCGCAAAAAAAAAAATAATGCATTTTAACTTTTAAGCCGTCAACATATTATAAAATATCACATCAGACTATCACTTTAATAAGTAGATTCATGCAAATATAGGTATTAAAAACAAAAATTTGTTTACGATTTATGTATCAAATGTATCATTTCGTTTAAAAAATTACAATTTAGGATTAAATCTGATTAATGATTAATAATAATAATATTAATTAAGGTTAAATGGTAAATACGAACATTATCTCAGTGTACCTATTTGATTTAACTATTATTCTAAAACACGTACTCTTTCGGACTGCTGTTACTTATTGTAAATGTAATTAAACAACGCATTTGTTATTAATAAGATCTACCTACTGTTTTACCACCGATTTTATAACATCAACATAAAAAAGTGGGTAAATGGGTACTGGGTAATGGGTAATGGCTCTGCTGTACATTAGGTGCCGTGTGGATCATTATTATATATTATAGGAGTATTAAATCTGAATCCAAATGATAGGTATCATTGTATACGAAAAACGATTCTGAACTGAGATGATTTATAGGATTTATATTAGGAAATCGACCTTTTTTAAATTTGGTCGAAAAGTGAATCGACAGAAAAGGGAAGGGTACGTTTTTGGTCGAAAACGGGTCTCGCCCGATTTATCAGCCTAGAATATAATTTCGAATGGTTGGTGAAAAAGGTTATATTAATGGCCTGAATATACCAGAATTTAAGTTCTTTTATAATTATTGTAAGCTTAACTTATGGAATATCTAGTATTGAATTTTCAACTCTTAGCTACTTATATAAAAATCTTTACGAATTATACCTACAAAATAATTTGCAAATATTCATGATTTTAATGAATTGTTGTCAATATTTGAACTTCAAATGCTAATAAAAAATCGGCAACGTAAGAATACTGTTGGCAATCTATACCTACTAAAATTATTAGTTATTAATTTAAATAAATTATCGAACGTACGAAATATATCCATTAGAACAAATCATAGTAAATATAATCGTAGATTCATAATGTATAGGTAACTATGAATCATTAAACGCACTATACAAATTTTATTCCTTTAAATGGTGATTTTTTCGTCGTTCAAAATTTAACTTACATATATTCAGTTCATTCAGAGTTAATAGTTTTCCTAGATATCGCCCAACTTCACAATTAAATAGCTATGAATAACTGAAATCAAAACAAAAATCGCATGCTTCGCACAATTTACATTATTATATTTTGTCAAAACTCAAAAGTAATACGTTTATTGAAAAATTATTGTAAATAGGTTATAGTTAGGTTAGATCTCCGTTAAACTAACACATCAATGATTGTGTTTATGTGTGTGTGTATACAATATAATATAGTTATATATAGGTAGAAAATGTTTTGAAACATGTGCCGTACTCATAATAAACAGAAACAATAATATTTGAAAGTGTATTTTAGCGCTATAGTATTATAAGTACAGTTAAGTAAAACAAAACAGAAAATATTATATGATGTAAATAATAATTTATCAGACGAGGTCATCGTGACCCACAGCGAGTATCAACGAATCAAAATATATTATATTATACCTTCCATTGCACATTACAAGACGTATATTTATAGGTACCTACCTACCTACAATATCTATCGGTGCACGCGAAAAGAATATTAAGATGTTTTATCTAATGTGTCTCCACAGTCCACGCATACCTCTATACCTACCAATCGTAAATTTGAAAAGCACGGGATTTTTTTTATTCTTCAATCGAAATCGAGATAATGTTCGAGAGAGTTTGGATTAACGGTGCGCGCGGGTAATTATTATTTTTATGATTATCAGCCGCACTAGGAAACAATATGATATACACATTTTAATGTACACACACATTCACGCATAATATATAATATATGTAGTTATTACTATATTACACAACGCGAATATCGCGAATACAGCCATTACCTACATACGAAACCGAAGGGCGTTCGTTATTCGTCGGTCCGATGTAGGTACCTACGCCGCGACAGCACCTGCAGCGCCCGTGTACATGTGTGGTACGGCCCGACTAAAATAATATGACGTGTACCTATGTATTATAATTTATATAATGTAACCCACAAACGTCGATGAACGACACGATACGTAATTTATGAAACGTGTCGTTAAAACAAACAAAACGCGCATACCTAATAACGCTAGGTATATAGGCAGGTACTATATAGATGATTAACTACAGCCGTTTTTTTTTTATTTTTTATCCTGAATACCTGCAATTAAACGGAATTGCGATAGCGGCAGCGCGTATAGATGTATAGGTACTGTATACACAAGACATAACATAATAATATAATATAGCGCTTATATATATATATATACTCAATGAACATAATATATTATAGTGCTATTAAATTTTACCCGTAGCCTCATGAACCGCGCGTATATTTACTTGTATATAGTAATGTCGCGTAAATTATACGATAAATACATTATGAATGTACCGGTGTCTGTGTAACTGTGTGAGCCATTGCGTTTTCCCTACCCGTTATTATTTTCATATTTCATTTAAGGCGTGTAAGTCCAAGTGTGTTATTTAGGAGGGTTTTCGCTGTTTTATCGCGAGCCAAGACGGCGGCAGTGTGTGATAGGTACGCAACTTTTAAATTTAGTTTATGCGACGTCTGATAATGTACAATAGATAAGTAATACGTTCGAACGGCGAACTGCTTTTGGACAAAGTGTTGAATGACGTGTACACGAAATTTCCTCCTCTCCTCACCAGCTACCCAGCAGTCCCGCCGATTTCAAAATAACACCAAATGATTTTAAATTTAGTTTCGCTAATTGCAAAACATTGTAAGTGTATTTTTTTTTTTTTACAATTTTCATAATTAATAGTGTCTACAGTGATTGTTATAAGTTCGTTTCCGTTATTTTTTTTTCGTACTTCTAATGGTGATGACCAATGTACACAGATCACCTATATGGTCTTTTTCTAGTTTTTTGATTTTGTGCGTATACGATAGATCGCTAGAACGGTTATTGAATACTTTGAATTCCTTAATGATGCGTCTCCGAGTGACTATAGATTTTTTTGGGGAAAATATTATTATAAAATTCTGACGTGTACTATACTAGACATATATACTAGACATAAAATCAAATCCACTTCTAATAGGTGTAGTTAGAACACTTATAATATAATAAATATTTACACAGTTATATACTGATTGTTTACTAATAAAATGACGCATTGGTATTTGAAAACTGATAACTGTAAGATATAGTACCTATCTTGTATGTATTTCCACGTGGATTAAATTTATACAGATTTTTATCTTTTGCGTCCAATATTAAATAATTGGATACCTACACCCAGTACTAGCTTTCACTGTCCACTGATGTTGTATCAAACGCGATAAAAAACGATTTCACACGCGCATAAAAGCACAATTATTCTTAAAACGATTACGCGGATGTTGCAATATTCTAGTATAAGGTAGATATTATTATGTTCACGCCATACACACTAGTAAAGGTACTGGCATTGGCATTTGTACGAGGTATCTACAGTGGCGTAGCCAGCAGGTAGGTCTGGTAGGCCCGGGCCTACTCATTTTTCTCCAAAAATGAATGTTTTATATCATGTTTTTTATTTAATAAAAATATTAATTGATAATCCTTATTCCATCAAAATATCGGGCCTACCCAAGATAAATTGTCAAGCTACGCCACTGGGTATGTACCACGCATAGTATGCGTGTAGTGTGCACAATCACTATACTCGTAATACGCAGCTATATAATATGTACGCGTATGTACACCGCGATTTCTGGGATATTAACCGCAACGATAATAACCATTGGGTGTGGGTATGGTTGTTTTGGTGTTTGATACACAAACCTTTATTGTGCCATCGCGTTAAACGGTGGTTAGGTAGGATTTTAATTACATACGTCATCTGGTCGGAGATGGACGAATTTAGACAATTATTTACTTCCGGTAACGCGCACGCAAACGGCCGCGCTCATGATAAACGCACATATGTATATGCGTATAGATACGTATATTATCATTTTATGTACATAATATATTATGTATACGGCGTACAGGGAAATAACAGCGGAGGCCGTGTTATTTGTATTATAGGGCACGGATTTTCGTGTAAATAAAATATATTAAAGACAAAAGTGCGTATTCAGACAATCGTTCAAATATTTAATCAAAGCGGACAAAAAATATTTTTTTAAACTACCACTTATAAAAAGTTATTATTTTTTTTTTTATGAACTAGATAGTACCTATGGGTACTAAAACAAAGCGAACCAGCGGTAAAACGCGTATATTCATTTAAATGATTTTCATCGTTTGTTCAAACACGAGTGTCGAATATAAAACGTTTTGAAAATAGTCGAATAAGTTATTCATTTTGGATTTCATGGTAAATAAAACATTGTATTCGAAACCTTTGAACATTTTGAAAATTAAAAACTCATAAAACCTCTTCTAAACTCCAGTTCAAACTCAATGGCGTGATGCCGTGATGTATACTATAAATTGTACATGTTTAAATGTTTTACTACGATTCTCCAGCTACGTGTTTAGGTGAGGTTTAATTTTCCAACAGTGCTTTTGAACGTCCATTTCAAGGCTTTCGGTACATAGGTAAATTACCATAAGTAGGTACGCGGTGTACCATGTACATATTGTATCCTTTTTTAATCCCCAATTTATTATGAATTCGTAATACATCATATGGGTATTATAGTTGAGCGGTATCGCTCTGGAGCCAATGTCCGACACGCGCGTAATCTGCTTTAACTACAATATCTAATCTAATAATATATATCGTAAAAAATAAGTACCATTATAATTTATGGTAAAAAATAAAATCGAAACGGCAGGCGAGGAGGTGGTGGCGCAGATCGACACCGATACAGAGAGATGCTGAATTGATCCGAAGGCCACAGTTGTTATTTTGACCCCTACAGGAAATAATTTATAACACAATAATATATCGCACACTCACGCACACAACACACACACACACTCGCAATTACACGCATATATATAGATACAGTGCAACGAGCAAAAATGACGAACCGTGCAGTGTCGAATTACGTACGACGCGTTGGTCCTTGATTCTTCAAACCGTCGTAATGACGGCGATATTATGTACATAATAAAATATAATATTATGTGTGTTTGATTTTGACGTGTTCGCACGGAAGACGTACCTACGTTTCAGGGAACGCCGATCGAAAATTATTGTTCGATTCTCGGCCGAACACGCCTTTTTGCGACGAATTAATATAATAATATTATATGGTGTACTAAACATGATATGATAAACAATAATAAACCCGCGTTATCGATGGACAATTACGTAATCGTCGCAAGTGAGATCCTGATGAATGGATGTCGAATCCACCGACGCCAAACCCTTAGCCATCACTCTTCTCTCCGCGTTAGCTTTTTTCACTGTTCCGACTGTTGCATGCGCGAATTTTCAAAGAATAATGATTATTTACGATAAAATGTCAATTTTACAAATTCCAAACTAGTGCTTGTATAATAATTAAATAATGTTATCATATACCTGTATATTAAACTATGTAAAATCCGAATTCAAGAATTTACCCCTTAGCTCTCAAATTTTGATATAGGTAGATATTGTAATTTGATTACTGCGCGTAAAGAGTAAAGAGTTAAAACTATTTTAAGCATTTAAATTTAAAACTTTCAAATACATATAACCTACCAAATTAGAAACTGTTGTTGCACGGAGGTACAAAAAATAACCCACTACTTTCATAATATTTTCTACCTTTTCTTAAATATATTCATTATACTGATAATATATACACCCCATTGAATTATATGTGTGACTGGGTAGATGAGTTACAACAGAAATATTTATGCACAGCTTCCCCCGTCCCCGCTGTCAGTACGTCAGAGTTAGAGTTAGTACGTCAGTACGCTCATAGTTGCATTATTTGCGGTGACATTTAATTTTTTTCTTAATGATCTTAATTTACTACAATAATGTATAAATTTGATCTATTTTTATAAAATTTAAATCAGCTAAAAAAATTGTATATATTTTATCGTTAAATATAATATTACATAGGTAGTGATTGTTTTAATTTGAAATGTATAAACTAATAAACTATATAATATATAATATATAATATAAATAGGTAATGAAAAAAAAATTCAAAATAATATTATAATAATATGGTATGTCCTAGTGAAAAAATATTCATCATACTTTCCCCAAGACGTAACTATTATTAAGCTTTAATTGTTTTGTTTTCTTAAAATTTGAACTTCAAATCTATACAAAAGAAATTTTCCTATGTACATAATTTTTAAGATTTAATTTTAACTTACAAAAATATTTATCAATGTACCTAAATCGAAAAAAATTAAATGAAGTCAAAATTTTCAAATGTCTATTGACTAGGTATTAATAGTATAAAAAAGCCAAGTTATTTTGAAAATTATTTCATTGAGTCATAATAAAAAACTAAAATAAATCAGCATCGTGTAACAATTTCCATTTTTCATATTTTTTTGGTTTTATTTCGAAACATACTGTTGACAGTTTTTGATTTTAACCATCTCAAAGAATTATTTAGATACAATTTGTTACCTGTATAAAGTTTAAAACTAACGACGGAGAACGATACCCCAAATTTTCGGAATCGAGTAATAGCCAAAATGAAAACATTTTTATTGCTTCAGAGTTAACTACAATGAATCAATACAAATTAAAAAAAAAAAATTCATTGTAAAACCAATGTACCTGCTACACATTCATATAGCTTCAACTCAGAATCTAAAAAATGCTTGCTTATTCGCGTATATACTTTAAGCCTACTATAAGGCTATACATCATATATAATAAATTCCTACATTTATAAAAAATTACAATAATAATAATATTAAAATTTACAATGTACCTACGTCAGTAATGAAACTGGAAATGTCGTAAAAGAAAAAGTTGAGTAAAAGAAAAGGGGTCAAACGTATATATAGGTACAATATAAATTTTTGTTTTATATCTTTTTGCAAAAATTATTATTATATTACAAGTTATATAAATTAATATTTAATACCGAATAAAATATACTATTATATTTAGTTCTCAAATAAGGCTAGAGGAAGGGGATTCCATGCTCGAGACCCTCTTTCTAAGTTGTGCCACTGACTTATACGTTCGTAACAAAATCCACACAACATTTTAAAAACTATAGTAAATAAAACAATAATGATTATTGTTTTTTATTATATTACCGATTTGTATAACCAATTAATGACTTGAAATTTGAACACAGTAAATAACCGACCAAATATAATATCTTTAACATTAATTTAAAGTGCACTAACGATAGATACTCATGACTAAGTCATGAGTCATGACTAAAGTACGTAATTACTAATATTTTTATCAAAATAATTGAATAGATAAAATAAAATATCTTGAAATACAATATTAGAATATTAGAATTAACTAAAAATATTCATTATTCAATATTTATGTATAAATATGATGATATACACAGAATAATACTTTATAATTAATGACTCGCAAAATAATTATTAGTCACACAATTGTTAAAACTTATTATAAATTAATTAAATTTGTTACCTAAACGTTTATATTAATAAACGAGAATTAACCACTGTAAATTATAGGTATATTGTCAGCTGATTCATTAACCTCCAACGGGATCCCAGTATTTAAACAGAAGGATATTAATATTTGGATGATAAAATTATTAATATAGGGGATGATGAGAGAGAGAGAAAGTTGATTACATAGTAGGCGCCACATTATTCAGCATATTGTGTTAAATTTCGAAATTCAAAAATAATTTCCAAGTCAATGCCTCTTATTATAACTGATACAATAGCACCATAGGTAACAAATCTTGTCTCTTATTTAGTTATGACTTAGTATAGTATATACGAATACTTTTCAAGTACCTAAAATAACACCGAATTCAACAATAGTTTGAAAATAGTTGATTCATACGACTAAAAAAAGCTTGGCAAGAGAGAAAAATTAAGAAGAATTAATCTTAAATTTAATGTTAAAAATTACTTTTTATTTTTTTAACTTGTAAAAGTAACAAGTTAAATAGACCATTTTTT
>VUJU01000114.1:94836-105021 GCA_009835225.1 Aphis craccivora | reverse complement strand
AAAATACCTATTAGATATACAATTGTAATTGACCTTACTAACAGAAGTTATTAATTATTTAGGTAGATTTTTAATAGCACAAACTAAATACTAAAAATGTATAAACATTCATTGTTGATAATTTGTTTGGTCAATGTTTACCAATTCAAATTGTAATATTAGAATTTAATGAATATTCCTATCACGCAGTATAGTTATAAAAGAACAATACTTATAAGTTTTTGTCTAATATTATACATTTTATATATATATTGTATATAAAATATATTAATTGAATACAGTATAATAATATTATTTTAGTGGAGACAAAAACATTGATGGATAATTAATTCAATACGCCTATTTAAATATAATATCATAAATCAAATCTTGTTTTGTAAGATTAAACTTTTTACAACATGGTTCACCAACATATTAACATCTAATCAAAAATATGAAACTTTAGAGATTTTAGAATATTTTTTTCTACGTATTTTGATAAATTTCACACGGATAAAAAAATCAATATATTATTATAGTTCTTTAATCGTTCTATTTAAAATAATACAACAACATTGGTTGGAATTAATAATCTTTTATAAAAAATGATTTGATTTGTTATACCACGTGGATAACAAAACAATTATCAATCAAATTTAATTTAATTAACGATAATTTGTTTATATTAGTAGTATACTTGTTATTGTTTAATAATTATTTTTTTGAGCAGTAATCACACCAATCAATTTAAAAGAGATTAATCAAAACGTTTAGTGATCCGGAATCAATATTCCTTTACAGAAACCGGTACAATTAAACACGAATAAGTAAATCGTCTTTTATTTAGTTTAAATAAGTCACTAATGTGCTCCACAAAGTCAAAAAAATCTTTATGTCACTAATTTTTCAACCCCAGTTATTTTAACATACCGAAATATAAGTAGGTACAAGAATCGTACAACAAGCCAATGTATTAAGTATTAACTGTCAAAATTATGGCGATACATTTAAAATCATTATCGATACTTTTTCGTTACTTTAGTAGGTAATTTAATGTCGATTCTAAGAATCTAAGCATACAAGTGTTAAAAAAATCAAACGTTAATGAAATTTAAAAAAACCTTTCATAGTGTTACCTTAGAAATTTAACTTATGTCTAATTATAATTTATAATACTCTATAAAGATATACTTTATTAGACTAATATTAGTACACTATAAAACTAAATTTTTCTATAAAATATTTTAAAATAAATTACCCCACAATCCAAAAATTCTTATTAAAAACCTAACCTATCATTCTTCTCCATTTTAGAAAATCATCCAAGACACTTAAAATATAACTGGTACCATGATCTTCTTTATAGCTAATATAATATTATAAGTATAATATTAACCCACTAAATAATTTTTCAAAATGGGTAGTGTCCACCAATGGATGGTTTCTTCTATTAAAAGTTTTACTAATATAAAATTCACATTAATATATATTATATAAATTATCTTTATACGAAGTGTATAATAGAATATTCATTTTAATGAAACTTGTGTTTTTCACAAATAAATGTGTAATACCTTTAATATATAATTGGTCAAATTTTTTGTTGGTAACTCAATTTGTCCCTCTACTCGTATAATAATAATAATAATAATATTTACACTAATCGTATATTAAGTTTTAACGAGTAAATTCCGCAGTTGATAGCAATATTACAATAAAATACAAATTCTAAAATTATAGCTTACAATGTCCACATAAAAATAATATTATTAAGTTTGTACAAAATTACTATTAGGATTCTATATTTTAGCGACGTAACAAATTTAATATGTTGATCATATTTAAATTTTTTGTTTACTCACCAAATAAATACCCCTATACACAATCAACAAAATGTTTGCAAAGACTTGTTTTTAGAAATAATTAATTTTGCATTTAAAATCAAAAATGTATATTGTCAACACGAAATTATTGAAACCGTACGTGCAAACTATATAGGTAGGTAGGTACTTTACTTAATAATTAATGTGGAAAACGATAAAATTAATTAGTACCTACCTACTCAAAGGATAAAATTATGTGCAAACCACAGAGTAATAACATACTAAATAGTGAATATACTTCAATAGATATGTAATAATTGTTTTAATTAATCACACACATTTCCGTTATTAATCAAATTGGATCGATTCTAATGTCCTAAGTATACCTATATTAAAATTGTTCTATTCTGTAGAAAATTATTTTGCCTATTATATTAATATAAAATTTAGCAATTAAACTCGGGACATTATAAAAACACCTATGTAACCTTGAATTAAATGTACTAGATGAAATAAGTTATACAGGTATAATGTTACTATAATTATAACATACGTCATTTCTAATGATGAATAGTGTATGGGTACCTACACAACCGTCACTCAGTTTCATTCGACAATTAAAGTTTTGAAACAAAAGGATTTTATAGAAGCATAATTTATTTTTACGGTAACGCAATTGTTGGGAGTAGGAGTTAATATAATTGTACGATGCAATGAAATATTAACTGCGCCCCAAAATTTAAGTAGAATTAAATAAAGTATAGAAATTCATTGACAGACATTTATGAATTAATGCCGAAAAATCTGTTGAGTATGGTCAAAAACAGTAAATATAACTAAATTACTACGAAGGTCAAAGCGAAAAATGAAATTGCTTTCGATAGAAATCGGCAGTATATAGGTAGATACATGAAAAAAACCAATGACCTCCACATCAACTGTGGTGGCCAATTAAAAAATAAAAACGGTGATTAGCGCACTTTCATCTAGATACCCATGAATAACACTATTTAAAAAAAAAAAACCCATAATAGTAGAAATATTTAGACAACAATCATTTTCATTATATGTAAGAATTTGATTAAAATTATTGATCAAACGGAACAGGTATCACGAGTTGAACCACGGAAGCAATAATAATAGTAATAAATTGTATAGAATTTAATCTCAATCTCTCTGTAGTAATTTTCTTATTTTCCTACTGTGTAATATTTATATTCTGTATAATCGATAAAATAAAATTATGATACGAAGTACCTAATTAAACAAAAAATTATTCCGTTCTCGATTCACGAATTTTTAACACGATTTCTGAATAAGCAAAACATACGATGAGGATCTAGAACTTTATGGTTGAATTATTTTAAAATTAGAAAAGCCAAAAACAGCTGATTAATAAACGCTCAGCTTTTAAGATGTGTACTTAGTACTTACCCATGTTATAATGTGAATCTCCATTAAATCCGTATGTCATATTGTATACATAAATATTGTAATATATTGTACCTATTAATTAGTGTCAATATAATATAGCTATCAGCTATTAGATAACTTTTCAACAAATTGCTTTAATCTAAAAAATATGGTTGTATTTTATTATCTTGGTTGGTTCTACACCCCCCCCCCCACACACTCACACAGGGGTTATTAAGTTCAATTATTTATTCTTGTTAAAATAATTTAAATTAATTAAATTTTTTACGGAATTATCGTTTTCGTCACGCG
This sequence comes from Aphis craccivora, assembly GCA_009835225.1. Lineage (NCBI taxonomy): Eukaryota > Metazoa > Arthropoda > Insecta > Hemiptera > Aphididae > Aphis > Aphis craccivora. Next base: position 101,494 of record VUJU01000114.1, on the reverse strand, counting down.
ATTTGTTGTATTATAATATATTCAACCAGTTTAAACATGCCTATAATAGATAATCTAATAAGCTAAGCAAGCAGAATTCGCCGAACTTCAGTTAAAAATATTATAGCTACATAGCAAATATTATAATGTAGGTATACACTCGAATAAATAGCACGTATTTAATCAATATATATTTTACATATTTTAATAAAGCATTCAAAAAGTGAACGAGTAAAAATATTCTTATTTAACATAATTATTGAAGATTCTTTTTGGAGATTGAGTATTAGTTTGAAAAACCTTGATGACCTTAATTAATAGAATTAAAAATTTAAAAAAATGAATACTATATATTATTTTAATAAAAGCATAAATATGCATTTTAGTGTGGAACATCGAGTATTAGCATACCAAAACAGTAATTAATATATGTTTTTTTTATTACTATAAATATATGTGTATGGACGAATTGATTAGATGTTATGAATCTTAAAAAGCCATCTAAACATTCTAAACATTTGTAATATTTTTCTTTCTGGCATGTAACACAACAAAAATATCAAAAATAATAGGTTTAAATGTTTAATCACATTTTATTGTGCTAACGACTTTTAACAAAAAACATTTATGTTAAATTCAAATTGTTGTACATCTACAAGATTATAGAAAAATTATACCATACTCCATCATAATAAATAAATACTAATAAATACTTAAAGCTTGTCGACACTCGTGTATTAGATTAAAACGTGTCATGGAAATTAAAACAAAATGTTTTCCTAAAATTGTTTAAATTTATATATATATAATAGATAGTTGATACCGATCCTGAGAAATTGGCAGTAATACGACCAAAATCAGTAGATAGTTATTGTTAATGACAAAAACAAAAAAAATTACATTACCAAGAACCACCTATTGCACCTATGCGCATAGAAAAAAAATTAAATGAATGTCATTATACTTATAAACTCACAGCCATCGCGATGGAGCAATTGATTATACATTGTGTACTTTACAATAGTTAGACAGCAGTAAAAAAGCAGAAAAATATTTTCGTGAAACATCACTGTATATCGATTGAAAATTTTGCATAGAAAAATTATAAAATTTTCCAAACAATTTAAAAAACGAACAGAAATTGCAATAACCTACCTACATGAATAATACATTATGCACATATTATACAATCTGCAAACAGCAAACGTATTTAATTAATACACCGAATGGATTGATTATATAAACCACTACTACTACAAAAGAAAAGAAACGTGATAAAAATTAATTTATAAGTACAACGATAACCTTTAGAAAAAAAATATATCGTCAAGCCAAAAATAAAATTAACCAATATTAATTCAGCCAAATTCAATATTATTCATTAAACGATTATAATTCAATTTAAGTAAGTATTATAAAATGATTGTATTTTAAACAATAATCAATTAATTTGTATTAAGTTGCAATGGCTCAAATCAAAATCGTGTAAATAAATAGATTCAATTAAATCTTAACACCTTTGATCGAATCATTTAAACATTAGTTATATTGTTTCGTTGAAAGAAAAATGTTTTGGTGTATATATATATATATACATATACATTATATAGGTGTATAAAATTAGATAATATAATAACATATATACAATTTATAAATATAATATATTATTATAATATTATAAATAACTTTAAAACAGTAGACATTTATTTTAATTCATAAGTTTAAGAAAAAATGTACCGTAAGATAAGATAACTTCAAATGAAAAATCATATCCAACAAACGTTTAAAATGCTAATAAATAATGACCTTGTATGTCGATGCTAATATGCTATGAATCTTAGAAAGGTATTGCATAAAATAAATCTAAGTATAAAGTAGGCGATAGTAGGTATAGGTACTCGGTATTATATGCAATTTGCGTTTAAAATTAAATAAATACCTAAAATAGTTTAATGATTAATATTGTTTAGAATGCATTTTGTGTTATCAGAAAACTGGAAAATAAAATTATAATTAGTATACAATTTGAAAATCTAAAGTGCGAGTGTACTTATTACAATCTATTTTATAAAAAGATCACAAATCAGTTTTATGTCTTTATATGTCATTAGTAATTATTAGTCAATTTGGTGCTAAGAAATAATATACATTGCATGATAATATAACACTAAAATATGATTTCAATTTAAAATATATATATATATATATAAATGGGGCAGCTTGTATATTAAATTGCAACTTATCAGATTACACGTTCGACTCAGGGAAGCCTAATAAATTATCCTTTCCCATGTGATGTCAAAGAATCGTATGAGTCGATCACCTAACCCTCATTCCAAAATTGTTGATTAGGTTAATTTAGATTCCATAACAGTGGTAATATTAAATTTAAAAACATGAGCCTCAAATACATGAATTGTTTATATGTACCTTCCTATTTACAGTATAGGCACATACGATCTATCCAACTTGAGTCTTAAATTGCGTTATTTTTTGAACCAATAGGCTTCAAATGAGTCCAGTTTGATAATCGACCACTTCAGACCGTAGTCAACATAATATGAGAACACATCAACACAGACACTATTTAAAAACTACACAGTGTTATCATTTGAAACAAATTATTGTGACATTCTTAATATAAATACCTATTGTTTTAGAATTTATTTTCTAATTTTTAATAACAACCATAAAACTTGCAAAAGAGTTGAATAATTATTATTGATAAAAATATTTCGCACAAATTAAAAATATAAAATAATATTGAAAATTCAACCGGTTAAATATATTATTGTTTACTTTATTAAGAATCTTATGGTACATAAACATTGTTAATCAAATTTTATTAAATGGCAATCAATTTTTTAATTTTTTTTTGGCAGTTATTATAAACTTCAAAATAGTTTTACGATTTACATCCAATATTATATAATAATATGTTGTATAATGATGCTAATTAGGTATGGTAACCTAACTTCATTAAAAATATTTTCCATTATTAAAATAAGTACAATAAAAAGATAAATTACTGACATGGTTACACGTAATATTAACATAAGTAGATAGATTTTATTAATTAATATAAGTAAGTGATTCATAGTAGGTATGAAAATTTTCTGTACATAACATTATTCACACGCGTTGCAGAATAAATTAGAATTTAGAACCTATATAATTAACCCAGTACCTGAACGTACATCTCGACTGTAGTCAAATCTGCATTCTTAAATTAACATAGTATGCTAATGATATTATTAATAAAATATTTAATTCTAATATTATAGCCTATTGGTGATCAAAACCTACTATTGAACAAATTACTATTTTTACACATGTGTAGGCTTATTTATTTTTATTTGTTGTCTTCTTTATAGTCTATAATACAGATATTGAACAACGTTCATACGTTATAATGACATACTAATTCATAAACCAGATTTTAAATTCAGCAAAAGCTAATTATTATATGAATATTTAAAAATAAGTGTGTTATTTTTTGTTTTGAATGTGTTCATTTGACTTTGAACGGTTTGGCCGAGTGTCAAAAACTCATTGGCAACACCTCTATTGTACGACAACGCGATACATTATAATATATACCTACAAGCAACGCTAATAAATAATAATTTAATTCAAAATATCACAAATCTCATATAATTTTTTTCTTATTTCCTCGAAATTAAGTAATAATGATTTTAATTACCTACTTTAAATTTGTTCTATCTATAATAATATGATATAATATATTTCTATCGTTTGAAAGTTTTTATTCGTGTATTCACATACAACAAGTCATAACCTGATGTCGTGATATTATATACAAAATTAAGTATAATACATTACATTTACACTCGGACTCAACAACGAAATATTTGAAATATGATTTATCTAAATTTTAACTAAACACATTGTCTTACTGTTATTCTTATCATCTTACAATGGTTTCGAATAGAAACTGGAATACTTGTCACTTGCATAAAAAACAAGCTCCATTAATGTTCGAAATTTTTAAAAGAGATATAAAATGATAAATTGGTACTGTTATCTGTTTTTAATCTATACTGTATACCTAACGCATCTATCGATATCGAACAGTTTCAATATATCAGAATTCATAAGTCAGAGCGTAGGTATATTTTATTCAAAGGCAACCCAAAACATAAACTAGTTATAAACTTGAAATTGTCTAATTGAATTACTTTAAACTGTTAAAAGTAGGTACCATTATAATGACCTAGGCCAGGGGTGTCCAACCTTTTGTGAAGACTGGGCCATATTATATAGGTAGACGTTGTTGTGGACCACATACTTTTTTTTAATAATAATACATTCAAATTTAATGATTAAATTATACTCTATAATACAACCATACATTTTTCTATAATTTTACAACAGCGAATAATAAACAGAAATATTTTTACAAATATTAATATTTAATTATTTAATTATAAGTACACAGAAAAATATTTTTATTCATATATTATATACAATTAATTCATGGTTTTTAAATTGAAGTGAGGGCTGCATCAAAATCTACCGTGGGCCGCATGCTGCCCGCGGGTCGAGGGTTGGACACCACTGACCTAGGCTTTTTTTTTAATTTTAGATAGGACGTTGCACACCAGTTTTAAGGGGTTTAATATAGGCAATCTTAGTGAATAAGTCACTCAAATTATTATACAAGTTAAGAAATACAATTTATTCACAATAAATAAGACGATAAAACACTTGATATATTCAATCGTAGCATTAAAAATACGTAGATACAGTATCAGAATTTAAGTTTGAAAAACATAAAAATAACGAATTTTATGTGATGATTTCTTTTTTTGAATTAATTATATTAAAGAAATAAAAACGCTATGAAACAGCAAATATTTTTTCCTAGACCTTGTTTTAATAAGGTTTTATTACTGTAAAGTCCGAGAGGTTCTGTTACGCATAAAACGATTTTTAAAATATTTTATGACTGAATAGTCATAACTATAATAACTTATATAGATAACTAGTCTATAACTAATAACTTTGATTAAAATAGTAATATATGTTTTTTGTTTTATCACCACAATGTACATATATACCACCCTATATACAGTAATGGTTTTTTTATTAAAAATAAATCAATATAATACTCGTAGGTACATTTCCTGATTTAATAACTTAACAAACACAAACATGTTATTACCTAACCACTGCAATATGTGTTGAGTAGGAAGAATGTTAAATAAAATGGTTAATTAATCTTTAAAATAATTAAAAGTTGCACAATCACTATAATATGTGACCCAGGTGTGGTAATTAAAAAAATTAACTGACTTTTTTTTAAACAAGCTTAGTTAGTATATAAATATACAATTGTCTATATTGAGTTTACACTTTAAACTTTTAGGGTTATATCTAGATAAACTATATTATCAGTATCATATGACTTCACGTTTATTTTGACTTAAATAACTCAATTAATTATTTCAATCATCTTGAATACCTTTTTATCGTATAAGTATTAAAGCTGAATCATGTTTGTTAGATTTGAATTGGTTTTATAATGTATTTTTTTTTTTATCATCATATTTTTATACTAGAAAATATATATTCTTTAATTTTTTTAAAATTGTTCAATATTAAGGGTAGTTTCTACTAATATATTGTATCTAGTTAGTACTTTAAATGGCTGAGAAAAAAATTGCACTGACTACTTTTAAAAAATAAGCAGAAAAAATAAAAAAAATACCGAAAACATATCTATTATCCATAGATTTTTAAATTTTCACTGAATATTAATTATATTATCTATTTCTAGATATTATATTATAATTTTCAAAATACTTTTTCTATGATTCAACCATATTTATTTATAATATTATATGCTTAATAATTATTTATATTATAGAAGTTTTCAATTTTCAATTTTTTTTTTAATATTTCCCCATAATTGCTAATGACAATTTTTATTTTCAGTAAAAACTGCTTCAACATTTAATTTAAGATTTTTTTGTAAATCTTACTGAAATTAAAAAACATCATAAAATATTCAATTTTTTTTTTGACGTTTGAAGCTTAAATTTTGATGGAATTAGTTTATAAAACGTAAAATAATGAATTTTCCTCAAACGATTTTTACTAATTAATGTAGTACAAAAACTATCAATCTTAGAAACTTAAATTTATTCAAAATTACTTAAACTATATTTCCTATACACAGTGAAATTTTCTTAATATTTAAACTAATATTAGCTATTTTATATCTTGAACTTAATTACACCGATCTACATAAACTTGTAAACTAATAACAATAATTTATGATATGATATTAAAATAACCATTACCTAAGTTATATGTGCAGTATTTGGGGAAAAAAGTTCAACCTATCATATAACAAATAGAAAAAATAAAAATAAATAAATAATAGTGAAATCACTCAAATTAATAAATTATAAATTATAATTAGAGGCTGACACACTGTCTCCGGTCATAATTTTACATCACATGCATTAATCTAATCATTGAATTAAAATTCAACACATGCATTAGAGTGACCTAATAACGTACTTAACTCAAAGGTATATTCAAAATCTTTACCATATAGCAGTTAGAGTGACATCACCGGATTTTTTAAATAGAATTTTATGTAAATCATATTTGGTTAAAAAAACCAACAATTCTTTTTAAGTTATTCAAC
>VUJU01000114.1:37767-94786 GCA_009835225.1 Aphis craccivora | reverse complement strand
GGGGGGGAGTATGTTAGCGCTACATAAATAATTTGATCTGCCCACCAAAAAGCAATTATCACATTGATTATTAACCACGGTTATTGTGCATTATCTAAACCGTTTCTGGGATCTTGTTACTAACTTCAGGTGTCGTTCTAACGACATTTTTGAGTTGATCGTTTATTTTTGTTGGTCTCGTCGTCACTTTTCTTTCTGCACTCCGGTTACAACAATCTCGTTTTTTTCATATTGTATTTTGTCTACAGCAAGTTAATGACAGCATTTGGTGTTTTTCACGGCTTGCTGTCCATCATTTATAATATTGTCACGCTATAACCATTTTGGCCTCTGACTTTATTATACTATTCATTTGTGGTAAATATCGTTCATTCTAATTATTTATTCACTCTTTTATATGGTATTTTCCCTACTTTTGGGCTTACATTTGATTTGTCGTTGTCACATGGTATTTTGTTCAGTTCTCATATTTGTGTGTTGTCAACCGGTATCACATTGCATGCCATTAGTTTAATATTATTCAGGGTAAGCTGGTGCACCATTTTATTAATTAATTAAATTATTATTATATTTACTACAATTTATTACAGCCACTGTTGGCTATAGTTACTATTATTTTGTTGTTATATATCAATTATTTGTATTGTTACTACAATATTATATATTATTATATTTTTTATTATATTATTATATTATTATATATTTTTATTATTACATTTATTGTTACAACAGTTTTTTTATTATCATACTATAAAATATACAATCCACTATTCAATATTCTTATTATTTTATAATTTACCTTTATCTTTATAAGAAACAGGTAAGCTTGCTATAGCTACAAGTGTTCTTAATAATACCTATAGGTATAAAACTTTAAAAACTGTTTTACATAATAATATTTTAGTTTAAAAAAACATTTGGTACGTATTTTTTTGTAATGTAGGTATACTTTTTAGTTATTGCCGTTATTAGTACCTATAGAATCTACAGAGTATAGGAATTAGGTATGTATAAATACTATAATAATTAATTATTTACCTAATAATGTAATATAATAATAAATTTTTTTTAATATAAGCAATGACGGACTCGGCATTATCATTATAGTTGTCTGTTTTATTTTTATCACATCAATTGCGTCAGCTGTGGAGTGTGGACTATTATTTCGACGAAGGGCAGACGCGTAGTTTAACATATTATTATAATCGTGCACTCGTGCAGTGTGCCTACAGACGTTGGCGCACCTACATGTGTGTATATAATACAATTTATTTAGATTTATAATATTTATAATATTGATAATTTTGTTATTATCTAATTGTCTATAAGATAGTTCATTGTCAATTGCGCTCACAACGTAAAAATGTTTAGCGGCAAATGCACAAGCTCGTCCAGGCTGGACGGCAAAACCACCATCGTTACAGGTGCGAACACAGGCATCGGCAAAGTCACAGCCAGGCAGTTTTACACACTCGGTGAGTTTGAGTCATAATTCTTACCTATAAGATAACAATATTGTACAAGTACCTATATGATTATAAATATATAATAAATAAATGATTACATACTTAGCGCAACGCGTAGATAAATATTGTGCAGGATTAGGTAACTAGTAGATCAAAAGCCGGCAGAAATTTTTAGTGGGATTCAAGTAATACTTTCAAAATACCTTATTATAGTTTATACCTTTTGTAACTGTTTAACAGTTATACATTATGCACATTGCACATTATACCTTTCTAGACCACTAAAATTATTTCAATTTTCAACTTAGTGTCTTAGTACAAAATTTCTGGAAAAAATTGGATTCAGTTAAGTCAAAAGTAAAAAATATCCCGAAATTTTAAAAGTAGCTGCGAAAAACAAAAAAAAATTATCTAGGATAAAACGAAAATATTTATGAGCAACAACTTTTAGCAGTCATTTTTTTTTTTTTATAATTTGAAAATGAATAATAGTATTGACTTGAATTATTCCAAATCTACTGTTATTATTTTCTAGACAAAATGATAATTTTCAACATATTTTATGCAATTATTATAGAAATTTACTGTTTCCTATTGTTTTTTTGATTTATGTATTACATTTTTGTTTTCGGATTATTAATTACAAAAATAAATAATAATATAAATCAGAATCGTTTTCTCGTAGGTACAAATGGTACAATGGTTTATCATTAGATTCAAATTTCAGTATTACGCACCCATTATTGTCCTATACTTAACAGCGACAAAAATGCTTGACAGTAGATATCAGATATTATGTATTACCGCTGTTGGTATCTGAAGTTATAATCTATAAATATATGTACAATTTAAAATTAGGCGAATGAAGATCATCACGATGTGACAATAAAAATAAAAACTACAAAAAAAAAAAAAAAAGAAAGAGAAAAAATCAAAAAAAAATCGTGTAAAAGTATAATTATAATTATTATTTTATTTTTATTATTTAACTATTTTTGCTACATTGTTATATTGTGAATATTTATTATATAGTTGACACCTATGTATACAGTAGATCAATTTCGCCATTTTTTTATTACCATATTAATTATTATTATACACATATTATTTACATTCTACACAGGCGCAGATCCAAGGGGGGGGGGGCGAAGGGGGCACACGCCCCCCCCCCAAATCCCTAATATAGGTTTGTGTCATGTAAATAATACATTGGGTTTTTAATTATTTTCGTGGTTCATTACAACTACTAACTTATTACAGTATTATAAAATTACGAAAAATAAAATAATATCATTTTATACATATATTTTATTGTGTAGTGACTACTGTGTAAGTATGTTACTATGTTACAGCTAAATTGCGTTCGATCGATTGCCATCGATGATAAACAATTAAACGTAAACTTTTAATTTTTTTAAACTTTTAAATTTTGCGCCCCCTCCGTAAAACATTTCTGGATCCGCCCCTGATTCTACATATATATTTGCAAAAAGGTAAAACAGACAAGTAGTATATTATAAAATAATATGCCATACAGTCCAATTGAGTTGTTTCATTAGCTAACAATGTTAGCCTAACATTATTACTGACCATGTAAATATTTTTTCATATTACGTAATATGTTTAAACAAAGCGTACATTCAACTTTGAGTCTAGTTGTTATTTAATTTTATACTATTATTATATAACATTTATGTAGTACCTATATTACCTAATTATTAATTATTATTTTTATTTTGTTTATGTTTTTCATTGTTTACTATCTGTCTATCTACCTCACACACTTCTATCTCTTTGTTTTCTTTATTTCAGCTTAATATTATTTTTTTGATGTTTGTTAAGTTAAAAATGTATTGTATTTCAACTTATAAAAGGTATCAACCCGTTAATAATAAATAAATATATAAATATTTTTTTTCATATTTTATGCGATTATATACTATTCAACATCGATTAACTCTGATAACATAGATAATTTCATCAACTCCTTTAATGAGCTTAATCATTTTTAGCCTTAACAATGTTGAAAGCATATACATATTTAGCGGAGGAGTGGGAACCGATTTCTTGGGAGGTATTTTTTTATATCAACAAACTATTACGTTTTAGCAACAGGCGCGGATCCAGAGGGTGGGCTGGGTGGGCCCGGGCCCACCCAAAATTTTCAAAAACAATAATTTTAATTTTGAATATTGGCATTTAAATTGTTATTTTAGAATTTTTATTATAAGTTTTAGAATTTATTATGTATATTATATACTTCTTTAGTTGTCGTGCATGGAGAATAACAAAACAATATTATATTCTACATTCGTCATTCATAATCATAATTTTACTGTATTATCTTTTGTAATTAAATTTACGGGCCCATCCAAAAATATGTTACTGAATCCGCGCCTGTTTAGCAAGTTTATAATTATTTTATTTTAACTTTTATTATATAATCCGACATGGCGATAATGCCCAATAATTATCAATTTGCAATTGCATAGATAATCTAAAATGTTAAATAAAAGCGTTTAGGTAAGTAAGTATGATAATTGATAATAAATGGCACCCGATTTGGTTCCCATACTCAACATCAACTTATAAATTGATTTTTACTGTGATTTTTCAGTAAAATTAATTTCTGGTACCTATTACTTTTGTTTGTATACTATTTATACTAATAACATTTGTTGAGATAAAATGCGCAAAAAACAATTCCTAGATAAATGTTACTAATAGTTATAATAAATTATAAACAAAATCAATATTAATTATTCAACATTTCAAAGTTAGATTTACAGAGATAAGTAGGTAATATAATATTTTAAATATAGGTAATACAATTTATACAAAACCAGAAGCTTATATACCTAATTTGTAATAGCATTTTATTTACAATAATTTAAAATTGTTTGTTCTAACCAACTTTTTTTTTAAAAGCTATACTATAAATTATAATATTTAAGTAAAAATTATAATCGGAAAACAATACAGTCGTATACCCTGCAAAAAACAATCCGAGACACAATTTAGAACTACGCCATATACTGGGCGTATGTATACATTAAGTATACCTAATAATAAACATAATAAACAGCCATAATAACGCGTACAATATGGTACATTATAAATAATTAAAATATATTTTTTCGTACAAGTATATGATAAGTACATAGCTGTTGCAATATGTATGACCAACATATAAATCTAAATAACAATTAATAATACATAACAAACAGATAGGTATAGGTGATAATTGCGTAGGTTAAAGTTTTATTAAAAACCGATAGTTAACACAATTTATTTTTCATCGCAAACATTGAATAATAATTAAATGCAATTAATAAAAATTATGTATGAACAAATAAATAAATTTATTATTATACTGCGGTATACAAAATTGCAGGTGCAAAGGTCATATTGGCGTGCCGGGACGTCAGAAAAGCGGAACAGGCCGTATCGGAAATCGTAGCTGAAGTAAAAGGTGACGGCCTCGGACAACTGATAGTGGAGGAATTAGATTTAGCGTCTTTCGCGTCGATCAAACGTTGCGCAAAAAGTATTTTACAAAAGGAAAAACAAATTCATCTGTTGGTGAACAACGCCGGTCAGTATAGTACCATAGTAACCATAGATTAAATATACTATATTATAGTATATTTGGTAGTACACACCAATCCAAATATGCTTCTTGTATAACATACAATTATGGAGCCCGAGTGTAAGCTTGCAGGATTAAAGCATAGCCGTGGGAAACATATTTTATTGTCGGTCAAATATAAAATAGTCGTTCATATAATATACTCCTTTTAATACAATAATTGTTAACAAATTTCACGATTTCATTATTACCTATTTATTTTTATTCGATTTATTTACATACCAATAATAATGAAACCTAAATTAACCTAAATAATATGTTGATTTCTGTTTAAAATTACATTTTTTAAGGAGAAATTGGTAGTGGGAATTAGCCAATTGTCCATCTCGACTTTCAAGTATAAGAGTGCGGTTAGAGTACTAATATATACTAGTATATACCTATACCTACTTAACCTAATAAATAACACTTAATTATTAACCTATTTCAGGCGTAATGACTTGTCCCAAAGGAAAAACTCAAGACGGTTTCGAAACTCAATTTGGTGTAAATCACTTGGGGCACTTTCTGTTTACATCTCTCCTCTTGCCAAGAATCCGAAATTCGACGCCCGCCCGCATCATTAACGTATCATCAATGGCACATACGAGTCAGTTCCTAAAGTGCTTAAAAGTTCAAAAATACAAAAAAAGATACTCAAAATGTTTATTTTAAGGAGGTTCGATCAATTTTGAAGACATCAACTCAGACAAGAATTATTCGGCTATTGCGGCTTATAGCCAGAGTAAACTGGCCAACGTGCTATTCACGAAAGAATTGGCACGTAGACTCGAAGGTACGTAAATATAAATGGCACATTAAAGTCATTGACGAACACAACTGACAACAATATTTTAGATAACAAAATATACATGTAAAAAGTAATTTCTTTTAAAATTATATTCTCAGTAAATGTATATTGTTAGTAAAAATATTATTTTTATATAGCATGAACAAATAATTTTTTCAAAACGTGTTTATGTTTTAAATTTCTACGTAAAAAATATGTATAAGCACATTAATTTAACAAGAAAACGGATGTATACAAATAGCATCATGTATTATGTTATCAAGGAACCGGAGTTCATGTATACAGTCTACATCCGGGAATCGTGAACACCGAATTGGCTAGAACAGTAGACAAAGTGTACTTTCCAGGCATGTGGCTGTTAGGTCGTATTATTCTCTATCCATTGGTAAAGACTCCAGAACAAGGAGCTCAGACTACTTTGCACTGTTCAATAGACGAAAAGGCCGGAGAGGAAACAGGACTTTATTACAGGCATGTTGTTTTTGGAACTGTTTCTTGTTTTGTTTTTGAAAATGTTATTATTTCTATGGTAATTGCGTGTTTTAGCGATTGTAAGGCGAAAGAACCATCGGCTTTAGCAAAAAACCCAGAGCTGGCAAAAAAACTTTGGGTAAAAAGTATGGAAATGGTCCGCTTAAATGATTACGACATGTTCAACTGTAGCGGAGACACACTTCCTGAACCATTAAAAAATGTTTGAATCGGGAACTCTAACGTATATTTTTTAAATGTTTTTTTTTTTTCAATATAATAAATATTTTTCATTCCTGTCGCCGTGGTTTTATAATAGTGTAATTATTACATAACAACCGAGTATTGACAGACAAAAGTATTTATCGCAATTTTATAGTCTGAAATAGGTACTTCAATATTCAGTAAAAGGATTTTTGTTAACTAATATTATTATTTTATAATATTACAACATGAACGAATCGCAAAAAAACCAACAAGTGAGCTCTATACTTTCCAAAATTAATTTTATCTGATGACAACTACTGTGTTCATGTAATAATTGCAGTTGATATCTAAAAATAATTTTCTTTTGAAATGAGGTTATTTATTTTTACTTGTATTTGAAACATATTAGTGTGGAGAAAAAATAATTGTTCAAGCTAAACTCCTTAGAAATACCTTCCATCGCGATTATAGGTCACGCACGTAGAACATAAATTATTTTATAACATTTTAGTTAGATAAAATGATCAAGTTCATGGAGTTTGAAGCAAATGAAATTGAACAAAATTTTGACACTCAATCAGAAAATGAATTTAGTATTAAAAAAAACGAAATTATTCTCAAAGGAAAAATGGAAATCAATCAGTTGTACAAGAAAAAAACAAAACTTATGAAAAGAACAACAGCAACGTGAGTAATATTAAAAACTAAAAAGTATATAGGTAAGTACTTTTGTGAATGGAAAATTCTTTTTGGTCTACATCATAGATTGATTACCACGTTAATGACAAATGCCAAGTTAGAAATATTGAATGCCAGAGACAAATTTATTAAATCTGTGTTGGCCGACGTAAACAAAGAACTGTTAAAATTGCGAAACCACAAATCACATTATTTGGCAATTCTCAAACAGTTAATACTACAAGCGATGTATCAAGTAGTACTGTTATAATAGTAGATCATTTAACAACAAAAAAATTTTTATTTCTATATATTTCAAGGTTTTGGAGGAAAAAATAAGCTTAATACTGATATCAAACGATGTGGAATGCGTTAACTTAATGATCCCTGAATTGAGTCAAATATATTTGGCTAACACAGGAATGAATGTTGAAATAAATATTGATAATAGTATTAAGTTACCGAATCAAGAAATAGGAGGTGTCGTGGTCACAGCCAAGGGTCGAAAGTTACTTGTTGAAAACACGTTGGTGGTGAGATTGCTTTATCTCACCCAACAAGCTATACCAATAATATGCACTGGACTGTTTGGACCAAATCCCACTAGAACTTATTTAAGAAATAAATAATTACAAAATAAGAACTTATTTTATTATTCAATATCTATGAATAAAAGTAGAATATGATATCACAGAAATAAGTTTTTTTAAGTGCTAACTTAAATTAGTGTAAGTCGTACTAAATTTGAATAAGATCTTGATATTTAGGGGCATTTGTATCTGTTGAGCTCATGTTATCATCACTGAAACATTGATAAAATTTCAAGTCAAATTTTAATCATTTCAATTAATTTTGAATCTAATTCACCTTATTAAGACTGATGTAAACAACGACGTATCATAATGTTCAAAATCTAGAAAAAAAACATTGTGTTTGATGGTCAGTGACTCTTAAAAATCTAATAAAATTTAATCAACTATAATATTGTAATATACCAATTGATGTTTTCTGGTTGTTCACATCTGAGAATAACAGACTTTGAGCTTCAGGTACAGTTTTATTGATTGGAAATGACACACCCTCACCAAGGCTGTAGGAGAATCATATTAGTATTAATACATGCAGTTAGATGATATACTAAAATTGAATTACCATGTTAATAAGCTGTAGAAAATTTTAATATTATCTAAAGTATTAAATATGTATAATACTAATATTTAGGATTCAAACAAAAGATTTTACCTAATTATTATGATAAAATAAAAACAACACTTTTTTTAGTACATATTGTTAGATAAAAAACTCATGATATTATTTTATACTGTGTTATTTGTACAGGTCCAAAATATGTAGAGTAAACAAACATTACCAAAAATATACAAAATGTCAAAAATATAAAATTGCTCACCTTATTAAACAAATTAAAATATAATATATCTTAATAGATTAACAACATCAATAAAATTAAAAGTAATAATATATCTATATGAATATTGCAATTTTTAAGTAATAAGAAAAAACAATAAGAGAGAACACAACAAAATACTGATTTGAGCCTTATGAGTACTTGTTTATTTTTATATTGTGCATAGAATAAGTAATAATTTGTGTCTTGGTATAAAAAAATTGTCTAAACGGTAAATGGTGTCCTGGATTTGTTTGATGATTGCCTAACACTATCATTAGACTTCAGGTCGCTCGCCAATGGATAAATTACACCATCCCCCAAACTAAAACAGAAAAATTAAAATCAGGAAACGCATTACGAATATCAAGATGTATTCCCGGGAATATATTTATACTACTCATAAAGAAAATTGGCAAGATAACGTTAAGAATGGCTGTTAAAATAAAATTTTAATACCACAAAAATGATTGATCATTAATATAACAAATAATTTATTATATCATTTATAAAAATAAATATACTAAGTGGTCAAAATATAGCCTTTCTATACGTTTTCAAAACCATTTCATAATAATTAAATGCACTTTACCAACTCATAAAAACATAGTTTAATATTATAAAAATATTTTACTTTAGAACGATTAAATAAGTTGTAATTACAAAATAAAAAAAACTATTGTTAACATTAGATTTTTATCAAAAAATAAAAATGGAATTTGAAAAAAATTGACATTTTAGGAACCTTCTAGATTTTATAGTCAACTTCTTATACATCCTGCCAATTCAACAATGCCAAGTTAGTTTTAAGAATATAGATTATATTCTATATATATATAGTAATAAATGTACTAAGATTATTTAATATACTTAGATGTACCTATCAAAAACTATTCAAACCACAAAAAAAAAATAAATTTTTTTTCAATTCCACTCAAACAGATGATTTAAATTTTAATAGTACTTTATTAAGTTTTTATTCCATTTCTTATTGTTATTATTAATTTTTGTTTATATTAAATAAGACTAGAGTTTATTATTAATTGATTAAATATTGTAAAATTAAATTTAGAAAAAAATATAAAAAAAAACAAATTTTTTTCAATTCCACACAAACAGATGATTTAAATTTTAATAGTACTTTATTAATTTTTTATTCCATTTCTTTTTATTATTTGTTTATATTAAAATAAGACTAGAGTTTATTATTAGTTGATTAAATATTATAAAATTAAACTTAGAAAAGAATACCATACTCGCTTATATTGACTTAATTTTTGTAGTGTTTTTATGACTGTTAGGTATGAGCATTTTAAAATTTCAAATCCCTTAATGGTTTTTAAATAAATACTATGTAAATTATTAATGCAAGAATAACATTAATTTAGAATTTTTTATTGATACCTCAAAAATTAATTTATACCAAAAATAATTAACTAGTATTGTTTAACTCCCCAAACTTCAAAATTGCATACAATGACAATTTCCTATGTTTATTTTATTGTTTTTAAACATTTTATCATATATTACAATAATCATCAATACTTAGTTAAATAAACTAAATAATCACAAATCGTTTTCCTTAAATTTGTGAACAATTAACTATATTAAATAATCAACAATAATTTTAACTTGGAATCTCTAAATAATTATCTCTATAATCATAATAAATATATTATATTAAAAAATAAATAATAGGGACCTTTTCCGTTAATTCACTACCACTATTTTTTTCCAAAACAGAACTAACAGTTAAATAACAAAATTATCAAGTATAGTAGCTCCCTTCGCCTGCCGGCTCCGGTCGCCGAACTCGAGGTATATAACTAACACGTCTCCATAATTGGTAAGTGCATTTAAAATTTGAATACCCTCTTTTTACTCACCGAGTGTCTATAGGAAAAGGCCACAAAAGAACTTCTTTACCGAACACTTCTTGTATATTTCTGCAGCATCCTAAGTTAAATCCATTTTTATCACTTCCATCCAAAAATTTAGGAGGGCGGAAAGACTCTAAGAAAATAAAAAAAAATAAAATTGAATATTCAACATATTTAATAAATATTACATATAGAATTAACAAAACATAACAATGCATTACAGTTAAATTTAAGAAGCTGGAAACTTTGAATAGGGTTATATATTATATTGTAAAAATTAAAAAAAATATATTCAAACAAATTAGGTATATGACAAACAATTTTTATGATAACAGTTAATAAAATTTGAAATTTTTTGTTATGTGTAATAAAATTGAAAAAAAAGCATCAGCGACTAAAAACATAACTAAATAGCTAATTTTATAACTTAATTAACTTTTAATAACTTATTTGTAAAAAATCAACTATTCACTTCACATTTAACAAAATAATAATAACAAAGTTAAGCCTAATATAGCCATTTCATTTTCTTTGTCTTATAATTATTATGTTTATTGTAGACAATAAATTTCTATAAAATTATTGACAGATTATAAAAACAATCACTGAACATTTTAATAAGATAATAGTAAAGCTAAGGGTCCCTAAATATGATTTAGAGGCTTTCAATAGGTTTACTAAATTTTTGTGAACCACTAAATTAATATATTTTAACTGTAACTTATCATAAGAATACTTAAGCAGTTTACACAATCAATCTAATGGAAAAAATTAAAAAACAATAACCGATTATTCTACATTGACCATAACAATAACATAATAATATGAAAAACATTATAAGAAAGAAAGACCATAATGATATATTCATAAATTCTTCATCTTCTTATTATTATTTTTAATTATGCTTTGACAACTCAGGCCATTAGCTGCTATGGGATTTTTATGTACATTAATTATGGGGTATGGCTTTGTTTCTAAGAACCCAGATGGTTACCCAATACTTGACCGCATACTATTTTTAGACTGCAACTGAACAGTATCCCACAACCAAGTAACAAAAAATCATTGATATTTAATATAAGACTAATAATATTATTTTAATTACCTAATGTTGTTCTGTTTTTTGAAACCAGGTAGATATGATATGCAAGCAATGAGAATAAGCTTAATGAAAACATTGAAGCAATAAAAAACAAGAATATTATATGAATTTTATATGATCCTTCTTGAATTCGCTGAAAGTAAAAAAAAAAATTATTAATTTACAATCATAAAAAAGAAAAATACATTATTAAATTTATTCTAATAACTGCATTTTTGTTGATAAATTAATACCTAAAATTGTTATTTCATACATCATATAAAGAAGTAGTCTTCAACTTTTTTTGCTCGCTAACCATTTTTTTTTTTTTTTTTTTTTAGTTTATTATTTATAATTTTTAAAACTTTTTTATAGTAATTAGTTTAAAAGATTATTTATTGGGTTGAGAGATGTCAAGCTTTGTTTATTCTACATTTTATTTAAAACAATTTCCAAAGACTATTGTTTTTTGTACATACACTTTAATAATTTTAACTAGTTCAAATTTTGATTTATAGACATAAAATATAAACAGACATTGTTCAAAAATCATCAGCGTAATAATTTTAATTTATATTTTCACACTTGGAAAAAATAACTTTTTATCACTTTTATTATTTTGTCATATAATCATTTTTTTTAACTTCAAATTTTAACAAATGTATTTTTTATTATTTTGACTACATAAATTATCTAATAATTTAAACTTAAAATGTTAATATTTAATATCATTATATGCTTATATATATTAAAATATCATATAAAGAGATTAAATTAAAAAAATAAGATCAATTTTTCAATAGTTATTTATAATTGTTAAATAATTAAAATATATTATTAATTACTTTTATAACTTCTAAGTATCAATATTAACCCCTCAATTAATTACCATTATTAATTATAAATACAATTTTAGTAATTTATTTTCTAATAGAGCTAAATAGTGTTAATCTTTAAATAAATAAATAATTAATAGTCAACAAATTAAAGACCTTAATAATATAACAAGGTACTAAAATATTACCATATCTGTAGTAATATCCCAGAATTTGATAACATATTCAACTGTTGTAGCTGCCACATATACGCACATTAAAAGACCATACGCCAAAAATAATATAAAATACTTGTAGTTAGAATATGAAACGCAATTGTTCACCCATGGACAATGGTGATCCATTTTTAACACACATTTACGACACACGCTACAATGATGTGATCTGTCTGGCTTGACTATTTTACATTTATCACAGAATCGAATATCTGAAAAAAAATGTTCTACAATTCTTAAGTTATACAAAGTCTTCTGTACAATGAATGGGCACATTGTCAAGATAAAAATATAAAAATCAATTTTATTACCATTGGTATTTGTAAAAGTCATGATGGGCAAGTTTTCAGCAAAATCACGTAAAATAGCGCTTTGCCTGCTCAAATCTATAGGATTTCTATTGAACTCTTCAAATACTTCTTCTGGCAGTCTGAACTATAATAAAACAACGACACTGTGAGTTAATAAACAATAAAACGATCACTAATACATAGTATAATAATAAATTGTCCGTTAATACATTTGGTGGGGCGCCGCTTGGCTCCGTGAAAATTGTTTTGAAGTACGACCATAGGAACAACACTAGTATGATGTGGTACACTAGAAGATATGGTATCGACAGTTCGACGGACGTGACCCGACCTATAAGAACAAGAGGGATGAAGAATAAGACATTGTGATTGATTATTCGTGGCACTAAATAATCGGTACGTATACATTATTATAATTATTATAATTGTAATTTTTGTTCAAACGACGAGACTTACTGAGGCACAGGTGATAGACGTACGCGTAATACGACCATGCTAGTATGCACAAGATGAATATCACCGGGATGCTCTTGACGGTGTGGACGCAAAGGGAGCAGCAAAATCTTTTCGATGACGGTGCCTCCATTGTTGATTCCGGCGAGTCGTAAGCACCATTTATTCAAGATTTCAGCGGTGCTAATTCTATCTGTTGACCGGCATTGTTCGACAATGATGACAGTACGTAGGTAACCACAAATCGTTATTGTTGTCTTACGGCTATAACATTCGCATTGCTTTAATTCAACGCAATAACGATTATAGAGTATATACTATAGTCGTAGTGTGCAAGGCGTACACAGTAAGACGAGAGTGATTAGTATCAAAATCAACAAAACGAAAACATTTGACAAGACAGTGTCAAGACGTCAAGTTCTCAGTACTCGAGCTCGAGCGTTTATAATATAGTCATAGTGTGTTTAGTGTTTGGTGTTTATTATCTTTTTACTTTTACAGTAGAATAATATGTATGTGGGTAACTGAATGACTAATGAGGCAGTCTGGGCAGACGAGCGGCGACCAGTAGTTGTTTATTGTACCGATTGTGTTATCTTAATGTGTAACACCAGTGTTACCAAAATGTCGTTATTCTGTGACGATTAGTTTATAGTTAGTCAATAAAATATTACCATACAACGTTTCTTACGTTTGCTGACTTTCCGATTGACCGATTTAAAATATTTACCACTTAATTTAGACACAGGCTATAATATTATATTACATAGTCTGTGATTTAGACATCACGATTTACAAATTATAATTCATAACCAGGAATTATAATATTATGAATAATGAGTATTATAGGACTATTTTGCATCTCTTTTATATAGGATATAGGTACATATTATTACCTACAAAAAAAAAAAAAAAAAGGAATGAATAGGTAGTACCTATATTAATTTTATTAATTTTCAGTTGTGACTTGTGAGTATAGTTGAAATCTTAATAAGTTATTTTATTTTTAAGGATACAATATTCCCATGTGTCCCGATTTGTATAATAAAATTTGTTGTAAATATTACAAAAATAAAAGTGTTATAAAGGTGTGAAATAATCTCAATTGAACTATTTAATCAAAATAGCTGTGTATAAAGGAAAAGGAGAGGTCAGAATTGGTTATAGACATATAACAATGTCGTGGTTGAGTGGTTCATTAAAACCATTGTTAGAGTCTGACTAGTGAGGAAGTTGGTAGATTTAAAACAACATGGTGTCGGATAAAGCGTGAAGAAACATTGAAAGAAATTTGAGACAGCACCTGTAGTAAACACCTACTAGGATAGGTAGGTACCTATTATTAATAGGTACGATAATTTTAAATACTTACAATACTAACGTAAACATTCCTAATTTCGCGTTTAATTATCGGAGTATTTATTTATAAATAATAAATAGGAACTTTTTTAAAATAGATTTTGACGAATAATTAACATTAATTATATCAATACGTCAATTTACTTTTCAATTAAAGAAAATGATGTAGGTACCTATCGATAACTAATAATGTACAAGATGTCAAAACTTTGAATAATATTATGTCATCTCTCAACTGTCAAATTAGACACAATAATACTCAAATATTTAGTAAGCAAGCAACTAGTAAGTAACTATAAAATGGTCACTATTGTCAATAGTCTATCTATATGCATAGATACTATGTAAAAATGTAGTCTACCATTTAAATATTAAATACAATTGAATATTAATTGATTATACCTACCTGTATTGAATTATATTACACCTACATGATGCAATAGTATCGAAACTTCTTACAGGTAACAAGTTATAAGTAAAACTGTAAAAGCTTATACAAACCCAAGTTTTTTTAACATTTATTTTGAACGTTTTTAAAACAAAGTTAGTAAACTTACTAAAATTTCTTTAATCAAAGTTTTTGAAACAAAATATATACATCTCTAAATACCTACTGATTACTGAAACTAAATCCAAAACCACATTGCGATATTTTTAAATGTCCGAAACGGAAAAAATTAAAAATATGTCAATCCTTAAAAGAAATAATTGCTGAATCTTTATTAATAGTGGAAATATAATTTAAACCCAAGAGACGCGTAATACGGTGTAGACTGATTAAAATACAATTTCAATATAAAAGCTCGGACGAACATGAATCTACTTCAGAATTACAATTTAAAATAGATACCTATTTTGTCACCTCAAATCTAATAGATGATACCTATAATACTGATGTAGATGTATAATACCAATAGAATTTAATTTTGAACAGTTATTAACAAATACAAATTGCTTATTTATTTTATTTATTATTATGACGTCAACTTTACCTATGAGTTATGACTAATCAGTAATTTAATCTCCACGTAAAATTTGACTAAATTATAATAATTGTATACTATTGTGCCCCCACTGCCACCAAGTTCTAGACCAATAAGTAATAACTAGTTGACAATTTATTAATAAACGTCTTATAATATTATTTATTATACTTATTATCAGTAGGTTGTACCTACCTTGATACTTATTAATATTGTCACGCATTCACGCCTTCAGTAGGTACCTATACAGAATAAATTAAATGAATACCAATTAAATGTCGATAGACACCACCTGTATAATACATTTAAAAAATATCACTGTATAATAATAATATGTACCTATTATATTTTAGTAGGTACCTATATTTAATGTATTTTACAATAGGTATATTTGTACAACATTATAATATTATGCTGTTGTGCACATAAAGCGAGGGCCTATATTATGTATATAGGTATACATGTATACCTGGAGTGGTTGTAAATTATAATTTCAATACCTTTTACTTATTATTTTTTTTTTATTAAAGACAGTTACACAGACACCTATGGGCTATTGTCCTATATCATACATAACGGATACAGCCGATACAGGTAATAAATAATATATATGACTATTATTTGACCGTATTCTAACACTTTACCTACTTAACACTCGAGTACCTATAAAGTATAAGGTTGCGTTTTTGAAAGGCAAACCTACTATATTGAGTACTATTTATATGGATGCCATAATATTATACTATATATTATCTAGTATAACTATAATATACTTATTATACAACTGTGTGTATCAAATTACCGAGTAATCTAAATTATTTTTATTTTTAAAACCAATAGCTAAAGCTATACAAATATGTACAGCGTATATATTTTATAAATTCAACAAAATTGTTGCATATTATTATTATACATTTATTAGTATGTAGTCATGTATTATGCATTTATCCAACTTATAATATATGGGTAACCTATTTTAATATACAATTACCAGGATATTATTGTTTTATTATCAAGGAATAGACATGGGCAGTGGTCACTTAAGATTTACTATAACTAGTATAACTATAATAGTGTAATAGTTATCATAGTGCATATTTGTATGTTCGGCTTATACAAATTTAAATCCTTCGGCCTACAGGTTATTTTAAGTCAAAATATTTTATAACGTATTTATATGCAAACGTTAACTTCAATATAAGTTATACATATATAAATGCAGATACGACATAGTATTAATCTGACACTGTTTAATAGTAAATTGACCGTATAAAAATAAATAGTTATTTAGTGACAAAAAAATTGAATGCATTCAATATTGCTTTATTTAAACTTAAATATCACTAGTTAATATTGGTCTATTATAAAATTCAAACTTAGTAAATGTAATGAGAAAGAATAAAGTAATGAGAATTAACTGTGATTTTAGGATATTTTATTTTTAAGCAAGTTACAAATACATAAAATATTCCAATTTAAAAATTCTCATACTTCCCTAAAAAATAAAATATTGTAAAAAATCCAGAATAAACAACGGATAGTGTTTATATTTCTAAATTTGATATTAAGTCAATTCAATTTATTATTAAAGCTTACTACAAAAAATTGATGTTGCTGAGCACAAACTTGGAATGTTGTATACTTCTAAGACAGTGACAACACATAGATGTGACGTCCTTCTAAAGATTAAGTTACTAAAATATTACTTTATTATAATAATTTATATTATAAACATTTTTATTTAATTATTACACTGATAAATTCAATATAGTTTGGTTATTTTTACCCAAGTACATTAAGTTTATTCAAAATTATATAAATAAATAGTGTTTGAATAAAAACAAAAATATTCAATTTATGCTCCAATCAAGTGTTTTCTATACCAAAAACGGGCTCTATAATCATCTGAACAAGTCAAAAATGCTGCAGAATTTGGTGAATGCACTATTGAACGAATAGCTCCATTATGACCTACAAAATAATTCACAATGAAATTATTTTAATAAAATCAATGCATTTGAAGAAATCAATTAGGTACCTAGTGATAAAAGTTGTTGTCGTGAAGCATTCCGTGCATTCCATGCACACAAAGATGTAGTGGCTTCATCTGGGAACATGACATACTCTTCAGTATGATTAAACAATGCTTGTGTACGGTGTTCTTGTTTTCCTGTAAAAAAAAAACATTAATTATTTACACAATTTTGAACAAAACAAATACTAATTTACCAGTAGTTCCAGCTCCAGTATATGCGATCAGACATCTACTAGTGGACAATTCCCAAAGTTTCACTAAAGAATCTTTGCCTGATGATAAGATGTACTACAAATGAGATAAAAAATTATTTAATATAATATTTATGAAAATTAAATTAAAGACGTTGTCACCTTTCCATTTCTTGAAAATGTCACAGAACACACTTGACTACCATCGTGTGCTTTATCGAGTGTGTTAACACATTTATTAGATACAGCGTCCCACAACTTAATTGAACCATCTCGACTAGAAGACACAAAGTACCTGGCACTTGGTTCATACCTAATACATTATAATAAACAATATATTTACGAATAATTGTTCAGGCATTACACATAAGATATTTTTTTTTATACTTGATTGATGTAACAGGACCAGTATGTTGATGACTAGGAAGTGAACAAACATAACATTGAACTGTATTTATATCGTAAAGCCTTATGATAGGGCTATTGGTGCCCATTACTAAGAAGTCTCCGACAGGATGAAAACTAATACATGTTATAGGTTCGACATCCTATAATGTAGAGTTTGTACGCGGTTAAAATAATTTATGAAATTTATAATTTGATTACATCTTACGTTTATTGTCTTAAAGGCTTTCTTCACAGATGTTTTAGAATAATCAAAAAGTTTAACATGACAATCTCGAGAGCCTGAAGCCAAAATTGGCTTATTAGGGTGGAACTCTAAGCACGTCACTTCTTCTAAATGATCATATAACGTTCGAATTACTGGATGTCCCTGTCCTTCTTGATTATCAGTATTACCAATATCATGTGCTTTAGCCAGCATTCTTTCAACATCTAAAATCTACAAACATTATTTTAATAAATGTTTCAATTTAGTATTGCAAAATATAATTACTTTAATTGATGCATCACTGCTTCCTGTAGCTATTAACTGTCCGTCAGGACTAAAAGCACCAGCTCTACAAGGTCCTTTGTGGGATGTTACATATACAGTTTCATAGAGTGACGGTTCGGGAGCAGTACAACTAACATTAGTCTCAAATTCTAAATCTAATGAGATTTAATAAAGAATTAAATACACAAATTAAATTGATGTTATATAAATAATTAAGCATACCAATGCCCGGTCCAATTAACATTTGTTGAATTGGATTTAAGTTTAATGCTTGCTCGGATTCTTTTTGTCTATCGGTTTCGTGCTGTAAACCTTTTGTCACTACACTCATCAGTCGATCTGATGGAGGACAAGGTGGATCAACGTTCACCAGGACAGCTAAGTTTGTTGCAATCGTGGAATGGCCATCATAAAACAGTTGACTAAACAAATCAAAATCAGTATAAATCTATATATTATGGATTAATACCTATTTACTAAGATTTATAGTTTACCTTATTATGAGTCTGTATAAATAATCTTTATTCTTAATACACATTTCAGGTTTGGCATTATTTACTTCACTCCTCATCTTAATTGTTTATTGAATTCAATCTCATACAAAAATAACTAATATGCAGTAACTCAAAATAATCAAATTATTTAAATTTTTTTTTAGATCATACTATAATGTTATATTTAATACTATAGCAAGTTAGCAGCATAAATAATACGTTATTAATTACTTATATTTTTTAGTCAATTATGTTAGAACGGATAAAGTTTGAAATATGATAACACTATCAGTTTTGTACACGGACATCCAAAACAAAAAAACACGAGTAAAATTTAAAATACGTCAGTAACTTCATTTGTTCATCAACACCAAGGGACGTCCTACGACCTGCCATCTATTCTGCAATCTGCATTCGCCATTCTGCACGTTGCTCTCAGCTACTGAGATGAGCGACTGAGCCTCAGTCGGTGTCCGGTGACCATGACAAAATAAATAAAATAAAGTTTGTCCTGTCGGTGACCACAGATTCGTACTCAGCGGTCTGTACTCAGTACCGTTTCACTTGAGAATGTGAAACGTGACAATATGTATTTTACCTAAAAAAATTCCTGTATGCTAAGTGATCGTTGCTTGGTGAATATTTATAATAAAAAATAATTATCATAATGGGTATTAATTTATTAATAATATATTACCTAATTTTATTAAATGACTGCTAATTTTGCTTACTTTTACGTCTTTACCATTTTAGGTCATTTGGCATTTACTACACACTTTGATGTGTTTTCAGTTTTGTACAACAAATTTTCCATTTAGCTTGTTTTATTTACGTTCATAATTGTTTTAGATTCCGAACGAAGTGATGAATGTAATGATTTTACAATGTTGTGTTTTTTTTTTTTTTGTTTTGTGTGTGTGTAACGAGAACGTGTCGAAATAATGCTTCAATTTCAAACTATGGGGGTGGTTTCCGATAGCAAAGTGAATCTAGTTGGTGCATTGGGGAGGTCATTTTTTGAAATTCCCAATAGTTTTCAGAAGCACCGGGAAAAACCAAAAAAAAATTAAGGAAAAACGGGAATTTTTACGCAAAACCAGTTTTCGTCGTTTTCGAACAAATTAAATTTTTTATACATGGTTGTAATTCAAAAACTAATCACTGTAAATACCTACTTGAAATTTTCATCAAATTTTTATGTTAAGGTTATCTATATACAGTTGAATTTTCAAAAAATTTTGACTTTTTTGAGTTATTTATAGACCACAGAAATTTTCGATTTTTTTTAGAAATTTTTTTTTAAGTGTCGATAAAAATTTTTTTTAACTTAATACAAGGTTCCTTATGAGTTGTTCTTATTATAGCTAAAAAAATTAAAAATCGTTTAGTCACAATTTTTTTTTTATAAGCGTTTATAGTAATCTGTCGAAAACGCGAAAATTTGAAAGTAATTTTGAAGTTGAAAAATCATAAAAATTTTTGTGTTTATAACTAAGGATTAAAAATACAACACTAAATTTTCCTTCAAGTAGCTATAGAGAAAACTCGAAGCATCATTAGAGGAAAAATTTAAAGTACGTTTGAATTTTAAATTTTTACGAAATAGCGTAACGTTAACGATTTATCCTCAAACGATTTTAAATATTTGTTATTATTTAAAAAGTATAAGCCGTAAGTATTTTTAAATTTCACCAGTTATTAAGATTGGCATTTTTTTCATATGATTTAATATTCAAAATATTTTGACTTTTTTGACCTTTTTATAGACGACTGAAATTTTCAATTTTTCTGAATATTGTTTTTTTAAGCGTCGATAAATTTTTTTTAGCCCAATCAAAATACTTGAAAATTTAATACAAAGTTCCTCATAAGTTATTCTTATAGTGATTAAAAAATTATAAGAATACGT
This sequence comes from Aphis craccivora, assembly GCA_009835225.1. NCBI lineage: Eukaryota > Metazoa > Arthropoda > Insecta > Hemiptera > Aphididae > Aphis > Aphis craccivora. Next base: position 73,475 of record VUJU01000114.1, on the reverse strand, counting down.
AGGCACAATTTTTTTTTTTATTTGCATTTGAAGTTCAAATATTGACAGAAATTCGTCAAAACCATAATTATTTGCAAATTATTTTGTAGGTATAATTCATAAACATTTTTGTTTAAGTATCTAAGACTTGAAAATTCAATACGAGATTTTCCATGAGTTTATCTTATAATAATTATAAAAGAACTTAAATTTTGATGTATTCAGGCCATTAAAACATAAGCCACCTTTTTCACTAACCATTGGAAATTATATCCTAGGCTGACAAATCATCTCCGTTCAGAATCGTTTTTCGTATACAATGATAATTATCATTGGATTCAAATTAAGCCCTCCTAAAATATATAATAGTGATCCACACAGCACCTAATGTACAGCAGAGCGGTACCAATTTTTTTTGTTTTCGTTTATTCTCATAATTTTTTTTAACTCAAATAATTACATAAAAGTTTGAACATAGATATACATTTTAGTTTTTCAGTCGTCAATTCAACGTTTTTTGTAGGTACCATTACCTAGTTCCGTATTCGCAATTCGTATTAGTATTAAATACCTATTTAAATTATTTTTTTACCAGTGAACGAAATACACCTCACGTGCAATACTTAATAACATATTAGGTATTTTTTTTTTATTTTTTTTATTTAGGGTTAGGATGCGTTCAGATTTTTAGTTTTTAGTTCTTATAACTACTTTAAAAATATATATAGATTGTAGGAAATATCTATTTTCGGCTATCTCTTTAGCTTTAACCTTACCGTATAGATTATAATTTGTAGAAAATACTTAATCAATTATTATTTATTTATATTAATATATTATATTTGTTTATTTTTGGTGAAGTGTGCATCAGAAATACTTTTGAATCTACTTAATTTTATAAAAATTAGGTTGAATTTTAAAAGAAACTAGAATCTATCGAAAATTTATTTATCGTTATTTGTTTTTACTGTTTTTAGTGTCCCGAATCCCACTTTTCAATAGTGCCCCATCAATGTCATGAATTTTTTTAAAATAATATTGCATTTCTAAGTTGTATCTCACGAGTTAAAAAAAAAAATCATAACCGAATTTATATATTAGTACCTATCATAAAATGTAAAACAAAATTTAGTAGGTAGCACTTTGTTCTTTTATAAGTAAAACTCTGTAATTATATATGCACAATACCACATTCATTTCTATGTAAACCAAATTGGTGTATAAAATATATATTCCTTTAGCTGTTTAGCTACATGTTTATATTTAATGGTGTAGAACACAGTACACTTTGAAAATTGAAAATGTTTAGAAGCTTTAAATACCTTAAAATTTTAGAATAATTCAACTATAAAATGCTTTTCATTGTTTTTACAAGTATTTATTAAAAAAATATTCTTTATTAAATTAAAGAAAAGCTATCTACATTTTCAATATTTTATTCAAATACTATTCATAAATCATAAATAACTAAAATTAATATTAGAATATTCTTATATTTAATTGATAAGGACTGGTCTCCTATTACAGGCTAAGCTTGTAAGGAGTACTGCAATATTGATATTCATATTACATCTGTTATATAGAATATATCAACTATTATTATTGCAACAAAGTTAATATAAATAATTTAGATTAAGTTCAATATAATACAGATTTTTCTTTCATGATATATTATATGAACTTAGTATTCAAAAATTTCCAGTATTCAAGTTCAATTAGTTCAGATAAATGAGAACCTACTCTTATTACATTAAAGTTTTTAATATACATATAATGGCTATAAAAATTATAATCTTAGTTTTTATTATTTATAAAAAATTATTTTTAACAATTATATTTTCATAACTCAATAATTTTTTTTCATTTAACATACAATGTTAACATATAACCCTATAAACTTAAATATTAAACTTAGATATTTAAATAAATATAAATTATTTTAACAATATTAAGTGATATTACTATTTTTATGGAAATTTTTTATACATATTCAAAAACTAATCATAATACATTTTACATTCATAATTGATGATGAATTGCATATTATCTTATTTTTTTTTTTATAAAATTGTCATCAAATGTTAAAAAAAAATAATCAAACTGTACAGTTTTTATTTGGAACTGGTACTATTCATCGTAGTACCAGTTTTTTCATGTCGACTTTTGTATTTGGCAATCTCACGACATACTTTTCTGACGATTGACGGAGAATAACCTAAGTCTAGTAATTCTAACATTGCACTGTAAACAAAACCATTAAAAAAACATTAAAAACATAGACAATCACCATTTGATTAGTATTACATAGAGGCATATTTTAAGGGTTAAAAAATAAATTATTAAATAAATACAAATATATGAACATAAACAAGTATTTTTCAGGACATCATTCACGATTAAAAATTATATGCCACAATGTAATATAACAGTTAATAATAAATCAGTACCTACCTTGCAACATTAGGTGAAATTTTGACACCAGCCGATTGGGCAAGCTCAACAAAATCCAATATGGAACCGCACTCTGTTCTAATAAGAAGAAGTTAAAAAGGAGGGAGTTAAAAAATGAGAAAATTTGTATTGATGACAATAAAAGATAGGTAGAAGTAATTAGTAAAAAAAATATTTATATAAAACAATAACAATAAAACATTTGAAGGGCAATTATAATATGTTATTTTACCGGAAAATAAAATTTACATTTTGTATACTTAATTTATTGAATTAAATAGTTAAAATAGTGTTATAACCTATAATAGCCAATATCATTAATTAATAAATAAAAAAATATAATATATTATAATTATATAATACAAAAAGTAATCATAGAAGTTTATACCTAGTATAAAATTAGTCAAGATGACACATGTCATCAAATAAAATACAATTTACTGCCTATGTCTAAATTTAAGTTTGATAAATTTGCATGCATTGATTGTTTTAATAATATTAAGTTAAAATAATAAAATTCATAATTTTACTTTTAACTTATTAAATAATATATACATAGTTTTTAATTCAGCTTGGTTGAATTAACTGTAAAATAAATACTAGATAATTTATTGTTTTATTTGGTATTTATAAACATCAAGTTAAATTAAGTAGATTGTTGTTTATATTAAAAACAATATCTTAAGCTTTATCTTCTTTTTCTTTATTGTATCGTTCGAGTTCTTTGAGAAACTGTGCTTTAGGTTTCATTATATTTGGGCGATCTCCACGACACTTTGGACAAAACCATTTTCCTTTTGGTTTGGTTGATAATGAGACACAGGAAAAATGAAACCATTCTATAGGGCATAAATCATTATCGCAGCATATCATTTCTCCGTATGAAATTTGATCACATAGACAATAAGTGGGTTCATCTGGATCAACAGCTATATCATCATCATCATCCAATGATGGTGAATTATCCTTCTGTTGTTTCTTATATTTTCCCTTCTTTTTAGTTTTTGTTTCTGCTTTTTGAGCTACTTTCTTCAACGTTACTTGAGATTGTACTTGTGCTGTTGCTGTGGCTCTTGGTAAAGGTGTGTTGGAATGTTGTAAAACTGACAATGCTACTACGTCATCAGAAATTTCTTTGTAATCTGGCTCATCAGCTCTATTACGTCGGGGCCGTTTTGCAATTTTTACATCATTATTAGATTCATTACTATCGTTATCAGTATTCCGTTTTTTCAGTTCTTTAGAAACAGTACTAGTACTAGTGCTAGGTAAACATCGTTCTTTGGAACAATTACCGCTCTCTAGTTTTTCTTTGATACTTGGCTTAGGAGCATCGGGTTCTTTAGTAGAAGTCAAATATTTCCTACCAATTTCTAATTTTCTGACTTTATCATCTACCAAATCAGCTATATCTTGAACTGTTTGTACCTTTTTATCCCCTAGATTTAAACCAGTTATTAATAGCTTTGTCAATTTTTCAGAATTTAATTTAGTAATGGAACCATCAAAATTGCCCGTCAATGCTTTGATCTTTGACATCATTTCTTGGAACTCCATATCGCGTTCACGCATCTGCGTTACATGACGTTGTACGTCCAAAGGCATGTTTTGTGTGCAGTCAATATAATCATTGTAATATTCCAAAGCTCTATTCGTTCGGTTCGTCATTTTATCGAAAAATATTCAAACCAAACAACAGATTCTACACAATATATTCGCTACTTGGACAGTTTTATAAGAAAACAGAAAATAATGATTTAAATCAAACTTACTTCTCGAGAACCATAGTGTGAAGCAGTTAATCGTATCTTCGTAAACTGTGAATTAAATTCAAACGCAGTCACGTATTGCGACTCAATAATGGTGATATTGTTTAAAAGAACATTTAAATCTACCACCTAACAATTAAACATTATACACGACTGGACACTGGTCACAGGCAAGTAACGAATAATTATAATATTAAGTAGTAAGTAGTAACAAAACAACAAACAATATGACAATCTACAAGTCACAACAATTATAATTTATAGGTAGAACATGGCTGGTTATTGGTTTTTGCCTTTTGATATCAAAAACGCGAATGCCATTATGGGGCATGGGCTGTACTGCAACTGCTGTAGTTGGCGCCGGGGCACAGGCTGATAGACAGTCTGCCCTGCTGCTAGCGAATAGCAATGTAGTATTCAGTATTCACTAAACCCGAAACGATATTTTTTATTTATATTACGAGTTATCTCTTTTGCTATTGGTATCCTTAAAAGGTTGGCAACGCTGGCTCGACATATGAGATTAGAGACGACAAAGTTCTTTTTTTACTGAGTGATTTTCAGGATTTTCTCTATTGCCATCAATTGTGAAATAAAAAATGTTTTTAAAGTTATTAACTAAATTTTAAAATTCATAGTACTTACTTGTGAAAATGGTGTTTAGATTTCTACAATATTTTATGAACCACCAACAATTGGTTGATAAATTGGCGGATTCTAAGTTTATGAGAAGCATTGCGCGGTTCGTCGTTCACAAGGCAATTCGTGCGAAATCATTGACAGAAGACATGAAGTCTGAACAATTAGAAAAAACTTTGAAAAATATCACCGAAAAGTTAAAGGACTCCAAGAATAAGCTTGACGGTAAACAGTGAATACGTCAGTTTGTTCTGGACTGTTGTGTACCTACCTTCCTATTTACCTATTATACATTTATACTCAGTCATAAGATGAAAGATCATTCGATAATATTTTTGGGGTCGGAGCCTTCAAAAGAAAAGGATGTCGTCACTCGTGCCCTGTCTTATTTCACGATGCCTGCAGACGATCTGCCAAAACGGATACTACAATCGTTCACACCGCCGCTGCACTCTAGGTTTGTGTACGTAGACTTTTTGGGGCCGTGTTTGGCGTTCATACTGTTGGCTACGATACTCGGCTATGGACACGCATACAAAACGCCATCAGCCATTTATCACAGATCGCCCTCCGAAGTCTTGGCCATATATTGTTTATCGATGCCAGCGATTTGTTATGTACTTACCCGTTTAGGAAAGTCTAGTATATCTTTTTTGCAGATTTTGTCATTGTTAGGGTACGGTCTTTATGGTTATGTGTTTACGCTTGTCATTAGTTTTATATCGGATGAAACAAACAATGTAATATTTTATTTGGCCCTGATACTGTTTACCGGCACTAGTGTTTTTAGAACATGTCTCATAATATTACTAACCATTAAATTGCCTGCCATCAGACTGTTAGTTTGCAGTATAATCGCCATTTTACAAACTCTGTTTGTTGTGTTTTTGTATTTTACATTTGTTCATTCGAGCTTTGCGTATCGCAAACACTAGATATTTCAAACTGTACATAGCTAATTGTTAATTAGGTTTAAATATTTAAATAAATTGATGTGCAAATTTAAAGTCTTTTTATTTCATTTTTTTATCGTAAACATAAGAAAAAATATTGTTAGCAATGTAATCAGTCTCCCAAGTATTATAAATGTTCTCATTACATCATTAACAGAGTCAATATTATTCTTCAATGTTGTAACACCATAGAGACACATAATCTTTTTCATTTTCATTGAAATACATAAGTAAAAGGAATCATCATGCACAGATTTTGAAAATATTGTGATTTGAGATACATGTCTGTTAGTTAAAATAGCACAATTGTGAGATCTGTAATTATAAGTTAAATGTTAAAAATGTATTGTTTCTATAAATATTTTGTTTAAACAAGTTATTGATTTTATTATATGATATTTATGATAAAATTAGTCAAATAAGCACTTGGGTACATACAGTTACAGTATGCCGTATGGTAAGTTATATACTTATTACTTAGGTTCAAACTTTTTTATTAAGAATTAAGTTCTTATAATATAACAAGATAAATTTGTTTTCAAATTAAGTTTAAAGGCTGTTTAACAATAAATTTATTCAAAAGTAAGTCAGTATAAAAAGATCTACCTATATTAAATTTAATTATAACATAAAATTAAATTTTTAACATACACATTACATAAAATGCTAAAATAGCTTACAAAAGCCAGTTAGTGTCAAAGTGTCAATACTTGTTTATGTATTATGGATTTTATTTCAGAATGGTTAATGTTTAATCAGGACTGAATCTAGGGAGGAGGGGCGAACCGTGGCAATTTCCCCAGAAGTCTTACTTGGATGACTCCAAATTACCAAATTAAAGTAGCATAATGAGGGGGAAGATCCGGCCCTGCATGTCTTAACAAATAACCATCTACAATTATTGAAATTTTATCAAATAAAATAATGAAAAAGTTTGTACATAAGATTTTAAAGGCAATTTTAAATATGAACACAACACATATTATTTTTAAAATAATTCTGTTTAGAAAGTGTATAATTAATAGAGTATACATAATACACTTTCCTGGGTACTACACTAAATAATAAATTACTAGCAGATTGAATTTATACTTACATATTACAGTCAATTCTATGTAAGCCCAATTCATAAGATTTTAACCATACAACATCTAAATCTTCATACTTGGGTTCACTGATGAAAATACAGTTTAATTCAATAACATCATTTTCATTTGTCATTGTTGCTTCATAATACAACGTATCTGATTAAAGAATTTTATACAATGAACAAAAGTATAGAAATGTGGAATGCATTAAAAATGTATAATGAAACGTACAAGTTCTATAAATATACCTGATAAGTTCCGTGACAAGGCATTGTACTCTGTTTTGGAATTAATTATAAAGTCATTAGGATTTAAAATATCATCATTTAGTTTTAAATATCCAATGATTCCTCGGAGTTGTGTCGAATTTTGATATTCCTAAATAAATGTTTAGTAACAGAAACAAATCAACATCAATTAGTAACATATACATAAATTAACTGGCTTATTGTAGGTAAGTACACGTCTTCTATAGGTAGTTGATAGTTTTATGTAAGTATAACTTTTATACGGGTGTAACATCCCAACCCTACCTTTTTACCTGTAAAAAATATACCACGATTGCACTCGAGCAGTTCCGTCTTTACCCTATGGGCACGTGTCTAGGGCCCTCAGCCAAATGGAGACCCCGAATAATCGAAATTACCTGTAATTTTAGGCCTACTTAAAGGGCCCCTTAAGCTCCGGGTGCCCATTGGCCCCTGTAAAGCTTAAAAATGAAGCCCAACTGAACTTTTAAATAGTGTATTGGAAAATTGTTAGATGGGCAATACTTATATAATAGACTTGACTACTTGAGCACAGTCGTGGTGTATTTTTTGTAGGTAAAAAGGTAAAACGGGCTCAATCATGTTTCACCGCTCTTATACACACAAGACCGTATTTGGCGTAGTTGAAGGTGGTTTTGGATCCCCAACTACAAAACTTCATTATAACATTTGACATCTCACTCATCTCAGCGATAAATACATACTCGTATTATAATTTATGGTTACATTTATAAGCAGTTAGAATGTTATAAATAACTAATTTAAAAGTATACTAAATAAAAAACAACTTATACCTATTATAGGTAGAAGCTACTATACTTTATAATGATCTATTTACAATAAATATCAGCAGAATTTTATATTACTTATTTTTCTAATCAAACACTTATTAAATATTAGTTTTTTTTTTAATTATTATGAAAATATTGAATTAGGTTTACCTACCCTCCGCCTCTCACCTATCGGCTCGTTAGTATTATATCTTATATTATAGTCTATTTAGTTTTTATTTAAATTTTTACTGACCTGAAAATTACCAATATACATATGATCTTCACATAGCTCAACAAACACGTCATCGGGCATCATCAATGAACGTTTGTTGTCATTTACACTCAAACACCAGCTATTATCGTGTTGTTCGATTTCCAAGTGAATCCAAGACGAATCGATGTACTCAAACTTTATTGACACGTCGTTAAAGTATTCATCCAATTTTATCTTAAGCTTGAATACGTCGTTATTAATTTCTACTGACATGTAATCTGCTGTAGTGTTTCGTATTGAAATAAAATTCCCGCTGGCTAAAATTTCAAACCTCAAATACAATTCCAACTGAATTATAAAACGAAACACATTATCAGATACAAATATACATTATTAATATGCTAAACAGTAAACACCTAATGACAAAATTTTATTTTCATTTGCAAACCTTCCAATTGCTACTCGGTTGCGGGCAAGGGATCTTAATCGTGTTAAATAAATCTGAGTACGATTGTTCTTCCGATAGTTCGAAGACTGTGTTGAAAGTCGTGTAAGGTATATACATGGTATCTGAAAGCTGAATTTGGGGACGTATTACGTTTAGGTACCTATACCAAACGTCCAGGACGTATTATGGAGCTTAATATAGAGAAAATTATTGGAGTGATATAAATATATAAATATTTATGTACTTTTTGATTTATGGTTAATGCGTAAGGCATAAAGTTCACGTCTAACTTTTTTATGTAACCTTCAAAACCTTCTCCGACAATCATCACTTGGTCCAGATTCATAGCCCAAATCATACATTTTATAAATGTTGACGTTTGGTGGTTATTTAATTGTAGTTCTACTTTGTTCTTGGTGATCGAAAAGATAACTTCATTCCATCCAAACTATAGGTAAAAATAACACTCGATACAAAGAATTTAATTCCTTTATTAACGCATAATATTAATTATATATTATATGATTATAAAACCAGTATGGTCCATGGTGGCTGATGTAGAGATCTAAAGTTTGCGAACATAGCGAAGACGGTTGCTTATAATTTAATGCACATAAATTATAATTTCGCAGGTTCGCACTCTTCACATGGAATAATTGGTTTAAATTTACTTACGTTTACTGTGGAAGTGCTATGTAATGTAACATTGCACCCGTCTATGTTGACTAGTAAAATTAGATGAAAATCGATTAAATTCAGCTGAATGCTATCGCAATAACCGTCACAATCGTTGTCGAACCGTCGAAGTATAGTACCGGACATGTCGAAAGGATAAAACTGTACAACGACGTGCAGCAGAGTCGTACTTGTTTCCATAGAAGCGTACTTAATGTGAGACTGTTTATCAAATGTGGCCACCATAATCGGTGGTCCTATCATTTCAAAAGTATAATTTAATATAAGTATAGGTAATAACAATTAGGTACGTAAATTGTTGTATAGAGTATATAATAATGACTCATTATGAATAATGCAAAATACTAGGAAAAAAAAAAAGAAGAAAAATTGATTATTTTACTTACAAGTTAACTATACAAGTACATATGTATAATAATAGGTAGGTAGTTCTTTTATCGTATGTATATACGATATACTATGTAGTATAATATACTGAAGCCTGCAGTTTTTTCCATCTTAACGTTTATGATAATATACTATAAATATTATTATCTAATAATTATTTTCACACCTTTGCAGGGTCCGACGTAACATATATTGGTCTGTACAGTCTCTCCCTCGCAATGTCGTCCAGAGCTTTCCGGCTCCGGTCGGCTACAACTTCGTAGCCTGTACCGAGTTCCTCTGTCGCATGAAGTCGAGCAGGGGCTCCATTTTAGCCATTCAGACCATCCTCCATCGACTGTTATGACGGACGTGTTGAAATCAGAAATAAAATGCTATTAATTATGTACTTAATAAATATTTTGTTTCTATAAACCAACATGGGTTGAAATCTATATAATTAATAATGAAATGTTGGCATTCGTTTTATAACCGGAACATCGATTTATGTTATCTCATATAAAGCTGACATTTAATCAAATATTAACGGATTGTCGAAACATATTATATTATGTCACATGATAATGTATATTGTATAATAAGCTAAACCTGATTCCGGCTGAATATTGGATTTATAAAAACTGAAATGAATCCTAAATGATCGAAAATCTTACATAATGTTTCGAAACATTGATTACTAAACTTCTTGCATTATATTAGGTAGCTATAGTATACAAGTATATTGCAATTCTTTTCGAAACAAAAGGTTCCACTCCTTTCAGCTGTAGGTCTAAATCGAAATTATTAGGTTCCGATATTATATATACCCTATATAATATACATTATAGGTACGGTACGTGTTAAATGTTACCTCCAGGTACATAGCATCGATCGATTTCTGTGTGTGGTCCTGAACATGACATGTAGACACTATTGTTGCAGTTAGAGGACCGACAAAAACGTTTCCGGACGATGATACCATTTCCTTGTTGAACGCTACATTCTGACCATTTCATCCACTTACACCAAGTTCCATCTATTAGATTTAACTTAATATTATACGCACATTATATTTACAACCGTATCTTGCAGGTAAATATATTTTTATTATTATATTATTTTATTGGTTAAAATGGTTAAATTATATTATATTTTAAGTTTTGGTGAGTTATTGCATACTGGTCTTAGCTGTACACGATTTCCCGAAACAATTTTTAAATTCTATGTAGTTTCCGGAACAGTTAAGTGACGTTCTTGATGGGCTGGGATGATCACAATACCGTAATCGGTATTGCATTCCAAAACCACACGTTGCGGTGCACTTCGACCAAGAACTCCATTTACTCCAGCCTCCTTTAACTTAACAACGCAGTAAAAATAACAATTATTATAATAATATCTATTTGCTGGTATAATATAGGCTAGCAGATAACAATAATTATTATACTTTTGACATTCGCTTACCGGGACAGCCCAAGTTGTGTTTAACACATAACAAAGCGTTCCACAATCGATCCTATTAAAAATAATTTAAAACAAAACAGTTCTATTGATCTATTACCACAGTGAGTAAAATAGTTAAGAAGTTTTGAACTTTTTATTGCCCTGTGATGGTTTAAAGATGAAATTTTAAACTAACAGTGTTATTCGTAAACTCGTTCTTTAAGGCGTTGTAATTATAATGATCCGAGAAACACGCGTTCCAAAAAACCTGATTTGTGTTCCTCGTTATTTCCAGGATGTAATTTAACTCTCGTGTTTTGAGTTCATTTCCTTCGGCGGCTTCGGTATAATTCCTTATCGTACATCCTAAAACGTTGCAAGTTTTCCACTCGTGATTAAATTCGCAGAGAACATCGCTCGACGTAGTACTGCGGTATCGAGACATGTAGCCAGTTTCACCACACGAGCCTTTGCAATCGGTCCATCTAAAATAATAATTATAATAATAATAAAGGTAAAATGCAAAATGTCAATAAAAATTAGAGATAGATATCTGAATAGTCTTTGTGAAAAATATAGTTCCATACTTCAGTAATTTACGTATAGCTTTGTATATAATAATTATACTGTATTGTCTGTATTTACTTATTCCAATTAGGGTCCGACTTTGTCCAGTTGTATTTTGTGTATTCATAAGCTTGGACATGTTGTTTTCCTAAATTATATACTGTGCATAAACACGATGTTTTGTACCTAACTTATATATTAATAACATATATGTATTTTTTGCACAGTTAAAGATATTTTTGTACCTCTCTATTAATTATTATTATTATTATAGCATATAATGATATAATAGTAGATGTTTTATTATTTATTACGGCGGTCGATGAAATTTATCTTTTATATTATAATAATACTATAATAATAATGCTCTCACTTACTATCTATAACGTATAAAGTCGTTAGTACAATGACACAAGTCCATATCCAAAACATAATTTTTGATGAAGGTTATTAAGTATAAAATTTAAATAAATAATTAAATATTAAATATATATTGTATTTTTTATTTCTGTCGAGTCAGCAAAATTAAAATAATACAACTAACAACACAGGTCGTGTGGATCTATGGCTGCGGATTATATCAAATGGGCCATAAATCATGATAATTAATAAATATCATTATTGTATTATTTTTTTTTTTATCTTCTAACTTCAAAGATAGCGGTAAACATATACATAAATATTTTTGTGATATCTTACGTCTTTGATAATTAGTACATTATTTTATTATTTAATATTTATACGTAAATTTACATTATTGGAAAGTACGGGACCTTGGGAGACACTGAGCTTTTCAAATTTGAATTAGTGCTAACAAAATTCACAAATTAATGATCAAATAAATAAATAATAATTTATTATTTTAACAAAAATTTTTATTGTCAATTCGTTATTTAAGACAAATTTGACTTTTTACCTGAATTTGAACAATGTTGAGTTAAAAAGAATGTAGTAATACTGTAGTAGTTATTAGTTATTAGTAAATAGATCATCACAAAGATTACCTACTGCATGTGAAAAATTAATTTGTTCATGATAATATGGATGTTTTTGTGAAATCTTCGCAGTAAATGCAGTACTAAAAGTATTCAAATTATCTATTAAAATTGTTTAATGATTTATTATAATATGTTTTTTTTATTTATTAAAATTAAAATGTATCAACATATTACATGTTACAACAAGTTAGTTATAATTTTATCAATAACAATAACAATAACAATAACAATTTAATTTAGTTATATATATATATTATATAATATACTTAATATATTGTGTGTTTGTGTTTTGATGTACGGAATATGTGGTGTGTGTGTGTGTGTGTGTTATGGAGTAGGAGTTATAGGAAGTGTTATTTTGTTTATTAGGGATGTTAAAACAGTAAGAATATAATATGTTACTTTACCAATAGGCAATAATTATTTGAACAATTTATGTAGGTAGTTCATTTTAATACTTTTTGTATTAAAATATTTTTTTTTGGTTAAAATGAGGAAACAATTTATTAATTACTTAGGAAATAACCTAAGAATAGTAGATACTAGTAAGTAGTAGATATTAAGAAATATATAGAATATAGATGATTAGTGATTTCTAAATAGAACCCCTTATAAGAAATTTATAAGCAACTACTTAAACAGAATTTCGATTATCACTTTATCAAGAAGTGATAAGTGCCATATTTACCACGATTATAATCGTGCATATTTACAGGAGTTATCTATATAATATGAGATAATCTATAAATTCAAAAAATGAAAATTGAAAATATAAAATTAGTTTTAATGACCTACTACCAAATTTTCAATCAAAATACTTAATTTAATTTTAGTTGTTACTAGTGTATTGTTTTTACATTTTTGTTAGTTAGTCAGATCCGTCATCGTATCATATCGTCTAAAAGTAAAGTATAAGAAAAATTATGCAAAATGTCACTTGAGGTAGATTCTCATAATTATGATCCAGAAAATCTTAGTCACTTAACTAAAGAGGTAATTTATTTCGACGACATATCATTTTTTGGTACTTGGTACTTACATATTTTGGTCTAACAATATTATAACTAGCAATTTTAATTGCAGGAACTTATTAGTATAATTTTAGACCTCAAAGAGCAGAATGTTAAACACAAGAAGCTGACTAGAAAATTGAAACCTAAAAGAAATATTGATTTCACAAAGTAATGAAATATATTATGCATATTATTTTGTGATTAAGAAACTTACCTACTATTTTATGAATATCATAATTTTTTATTGTACTTTTAAACTTAGTACCAAGGTAGATAAACTTAAATTATATGTGTGTATAGTGTATACTGGAATAAGTACAATTTATCATATTATTTTACTTAAAAAAAATGTAATAGCATCTATTCTTTCTATATTTTAATCATTATTATGTTTTTTATTATCTTTGATGGTATTTTAGAAGTGTATAAGTTAAGTTATTGAAATGTGGTAGAATTACTGTTAGTTAAAAATACTATGAGCAAGATCATCTATAATATTTTAAGTAGTATATTAAAGTTTGTAGATTCACTTTAAATCAGTTATGAGAAAATTTAAAAGCCACACTTATAATCATATATCTAACTATAAGGTAATTTTTGATTAAAAAAAAATAGTATAAAACTATTTCAATTTTTTAGTTTGAAGGATATTAATGTATACCCCGTTTCAAAAGATAATGTACCAGATTTACTTAACAAAACTGGTTTTGCCCGTGGCCACCCGTTATGTTCTCTTTTGAAACAGGGTATAGGTATTTTTAAGAAATATTGTTACAGTTATTCTCATTTTATAATCTCATAGCCTATAAATTATTTTACCTTATAGGTACCAAATTATTGTTAAAGTATGTAAGTAATTGCATACTATAACAATAATTGAGGGTTAAAATAATGTAATTTTTCTTTTATTAAATATAAATTATCTAATTCATATATATTTATTGATTGTAGATATCACAAAAGGCATGTGGTCTTTAAATTATTATATTTAGGATGGGATTATCATGGATTTGCTACTCAAGAAAATTCAGAAAAGACTATTGAACATGAATTATTTCGTGCTCTCACTATGTGTTGTTTAATAGAAAGTCGTCAAACCTCAAATTACCACCGTTGTGGAAGAACTGATAAAGGTGTTAGTTCTTTTAGCCAGGTAAAAATGTACACGTGTACGACCTAAATTCAAATTGCATTAGATACAATCATAAATAAAATAAGTAGTATAAATTATTTATTACCAGACTATTGTTCTATTATAGAATTGCTTTACTTTTTGTAACATAGCCATTTTATTTTACAGGCGATTTCTTTGACTGTAAGAAGTAATGGTGATGATAGTAACGAATTACCCTATTGTAAGATGCTCAATAGAATATTACCAAAAGATATAAGGATAGTGGCTTGGAGTCCAGTCAAAGAAGATTTCAGTGCTCGGTTTGATTGTGGCTCTAGAACATATAAATACTGGTTTCCTCGAGGTGATCTTGATGTAGATGTTTGTACTTTTGTCAATAAATAATGTTATTATTAATTCATTATTAATAAAAAACTTATGACTTTTTCAAATTTTATTTAGTTGATGAATCAAGGTCTACAGCATGTAATTGGAACACATGATTTTCGTAACCTGTGCAAAATGGATGTTGCAAATGGTGTTGTACAATTTTATAGAAGGATCACAAGGGCTGATATTAAAATATGCTCTGAAAATAATCAATTTTCAACAAATAGAGATTATGATATGTGTGAACTTACCATTGTGGGTAAGGCATTTCTTTGGCACCAAATTCGATGTATAGTATCAGTACTCATATTAGTTGGATCTCGTAAAGAAAATCAAAATATATTTAAAGACTTATTGGACATTGAAAATTGTCCAAGGTATTTAGTTTGAGTATTTGTTTTTTTTTTTTTTGAAATACACAATGACAATGCTTCTATTTTTAGGAAACCTCAATATTGTTTAGCCAGCGACTTACCATTAAATTTATTTGATTGTCAATTTGAAAATGTCAATTGGGTTATTGAAGATGAGTCTATATCGGAAGTCATTACTAGTCTACAATGTTCATGGGCTACACATATGATCAAGTATTTTTTTTTAATTAACCCTTCTCTTTAACATTTTTTTTGTTGATTCTCAATTAAATCATTTTTAGTTCAAGATAGCTATAATTAATACAATATAGTAAGTTTATTTTAAAATAAAATTTGTTTATTAACATAATTTACAGAGCTACAATGTTGGGAGAAATGTTAAAAAACACTGAAACCTTAGTAGAAAACAAGGTTAACAATCAAAGCAAATGGTTAATACAAGGTGTCCATTCTAAAATCTATCAACCACTCTTGAAAAGACCGGCTAGTGGTAATATACTAATATATTATATTATATAATATTAATAAGATATTAAAAAATAACATTCATTTTTATGATCTAATTATAAAAAACTATTTTTAAATACTAATTCAATGAATTAAATATATTTTCCTTACAATTTTGCTCTTAACATTATCAGTCAATTTTTATTAAGTACACTCAGTCGATGGCTGTGTACAGGAACTGTTTTATTTTAGTTAACATCTTGAGTATGGTTTATGATTAACATAAACAAATAAAATTATATTAAGAAGTAATTTTTTTAATTAAGTTTAAAGTCACTACAATATTTAAGTATGTTACTACTATGTATGATAGTAAAAATGAAAGAATGTTATAATATATAATTAATAAATAATAACTATTAATTATATGATATGTTTGGTGTGGAATTAATCAAAAATGTGTGTTGTTATAAAAATGTATCTAAATATAATTATATACATTTATTTTATTGATAACATAGCTATTAGCAACTAAATATAAATGAACATATAATATTTTCTTTTTCAGCGAGTTTAGAAAATCGGATTCAATACTACACAAAAAAAGGGAAGCTTAAATTAGAATGCAATGAAAAATAAAAATTTTGGTTTACATTTTTTGTAATATTACAATATAATATAATTTCAAAACCTATTTTTTTTTTATAGATCCATATGTATACCTGTACCTATGTATTCCATACAGAATAATGCAATGGCAAACGTGTAGTAAAGCACTGCTAAATGCTGTTGCAGGAAATGTATTCCAACATATTTCTATGAGGCCAAGTACAATTAGTCTAAACTTATTTCCATAAGGTGTTGACCACAATAGAAATGGCAGTGTGTGGTAGTACCATACATAAAATTGATAGTGTAATGAGCGGCTAAACATTATTCCAATAAAATTGGCAGAGAACATGGGTAACAAAAATAAATTTGCGCTGATATCCATGTTGATGTTGATGTTCTTTTTCTTCAGCTGAGGTTGTAATTCGTGTTCGATTTGTTTCATTTTGGCATAGGATTTCAAATATTTTGTCCATGTCTTGGTGAAACACAACAAAACCGTGAGGTGTATGGCCAGTAACAGTATATGAAAATATCCACTCACAAAAATGTTGGGCGGGATGAATTTCCAATTCACCGACCATTTATACATAAAGACTCTGGATAGGTCAAATGCACCATGTATGTAGTTTATAGGATTATTGATTAAAAACGGCAAACCCAACAGTAATTGTACCAAGGCACAATATGTTATGTGTTTGATTGTTCCTAGAACACCAAATTTTGTGAGATACGATATTAATAGTACAGGGGAATAGAGTAGGATGTTCATTTTGATGGAAACGGCCAAACTGTAGACTATGCTGCCAATCACCCATTTGTTCTTTAGAAACATGTAAACGGACAGGTAGAGCAGTATTACGGCAATTGGATCGTTGAACAGTCGCAATACGTATATAGAATGGATACGATACGAAGAAAAACATTGTAGTAACATGACAAACGGTGGCACTTTTTGACTGCGTTCGTGTATTTTGAACACCAAGTATATGTTGATCAAATATAGTAACATGAAAATGTATTGGCCGACTCTGATATTCTTACCAAACACTGTTAAGTAGTACAGTACGGAGAACACATACACGAACCCGGCTGGATACACTAGTGGTCCGGTGTCTCCTCTCAGTTTGCCATAATCAAATGTACCGTTTACCACGACACCTTCTACTTCTTGCATGTACGCCTTCCAGTCGATTTCTGTGTACTTGACCGTTTGTATGATGTACAAGTTCAGCACAAGTTCGATGGCAATGACAATCCATTTGATCGAAGACGTGTACGAAGGATCGAACAAGTACGATTTTATGTTTTCTATCAACCCGCGAGTTTTTACAGTTTTTACACATTTTTTCCACATATTAATTAAACAGTTGTTCGTTTTAAATTTATATTTAAATAAAATATACAAATATTGTAATAAATTCAATTATGAAAACAGAATAATACGAATAAGTAATAATCATAATTCGATCATGATGTGAATTGATTTTACCGCACACGTATAAATCGTTATCATAGACTGTGAGTAGATGGCAAAAGTTGCAGCGGCATTAGCGAAACATGTTCTCACGTGTCAACCAAAATATGGTTGATAAGTCTTATCATCGTTGTTGATATCGTAAGCAGCGTAACCGGCTTTGCGCCTTTGATCATGATATTTTAAAATATATACTATTTAACACTTTTAAAACAGTAAACACATACACCATACGTCCATACACCTAACAGCTAAATAGTATATCTAAGTACTTAGGTATGTAATATTGATTAAAAGCAGAAAAAAGACACATCAATATATTATGGTTTTTACGTGTTCTATGCGTTGTCCTGTGTCTTCTATTTTTAGCATACGTTTTCTAATGGAATAGTGGTGATTGCGCTCTCTATGCCGTATTTAGAACTGTTGAGCCCCTGGGCATATAATTTACTAGGTTGTCTTATTTAGGGTTGCCAAATCAAAAATTCAAAATACAGAATTAAAAAAATGTACATATTATAGCGCTTATACATTTATACAGTTGACTGTTCACGTCTAAATGTTTTTCAAACATTGTGTTCTATGTAAGTATAGGTATTTAAATATTTAATACTTTCTGTGAATAGAAAATTTTCAAAAATTAAATTTTTTTTTACATAATTTAACCATTTATTAAAAAAATATAATATGTTACCACCAATGTTGTATAGGTAAATCGAGGTAATGATGATATTGACTTGATCAAACAGAGGATGTTGAAATTTGATAGATTAACTAGTCATTTTAATATTTTCGATTGTCTTGTAGTCAATGTTATCTTTAATGGTTTTAATATTCACATCGAGATAAGGTACTTGTTTAGTTGTTTATGAATTAAAGACAAAATATTATAATATTACTAAAAAAAACTATTAAGATCTATTAAAATAATATATGTTTGCATAGTGAGCAAACAACATCGAATCCAAAGCGAGGAATAGTTTGTAAACCAATAACTCATAGTACATTCAACTCAAAAGAGCCAAGTGGACGTTATTGGTATGAAAAATTAAATTTGATGAATTTAAATTCATTATGAATTATGAGGACCATTTAACAAAATGTATACTATTCAACATTTTAAAATCAAAATGTGTTGAGGAATCAGGAAATAGCATTTAATTTGATAGATATTTATACAACATTTAGTGTAATTAATTTGATAGATATTTGTACAACATTTAGTGTACCTGAAATACTCCACTCAGACAACGGAAGAAAATTTTTAAACACTGTTATAACTTAGCTTAATGTGATGTTAAAATAATTCACTGTAAACCAAGGCACAGCTAAAGCCATGGGTCGGTAATCGGTATAAAATGCGAATCGAGGTGTTGAAAGTATTTTGGCAACATGGATGACTGAAAATAATTCTAAAGACTATCCATCGCGAATAAAATTTGTTCAATTTAAAAAATATCAGACTTTTAATTCAGGTTTGTGAAATAATTTGTTGAAAAATGTAAATTAAACGTTGTACAAAAATAATTGATATTTGCAAAATTCAGAAATTAACTAGGTAGTTAAAAAGTAAATTAAAAAAAAACTTGACTTATTAACTTAATAACTTAAGCTAGCTATATATAGCTAAATATAGTAAATAATCAATATATGATACAAATATTCTGTAAAACATTTTGGTTTATCTATCTTCATTAAGCAAAGCTTGTGTTGAAGGTAGGGAGTTATTTTCATAGAATCTTCAATCTACAAACCAAATACATTTACAACCATAGAAATAAATATTAAAATACAAATGCGTTTCTTAAATTTACAATTCAGATATTATATAAAAATTAAATAAATATTTATTTATATTAATATTATTATTTACTCTTAAATAATTCTTAAAATTATTATTTAGACAGTTGAAATATATATTGGCTCTAAATAATCAATACATTTCTGACCTATACCTTTTTTAAATTAATTTGTATAACACTCTATTGTCCATAAATCATAAATCATATAGTTTGCTTTTGATCAATTCCCCAATTTTGTATTATTAAAAAGTTTCATCGTAAACGGTTATGGTGGGATTATTTAATTAGGTACAGATTAAATTATTAATATTATGTATAATATAATATATATTATATACGTATAATACCTATATTGGCTATATCATATGAATATTAATACAAATCTGGTCACATATTATAATAATATCAACCTGTTAGTTTAGTATATAATTTTATTTTTAGAATAATGTACTTAAATTTATAAATTATAGAATTAGAAAAATAAAATAATTATTCAGGCAACCACGCTTGAATCGGCCTATATATTAAAATAAATGAATGATTTGTCATATATTAATTTTTTTATTTTATACATAGGTAAGGTACTAATATGAATATATTATATATAATAATTAACTATATATATATATACAATTATTTTTTTGCTTTATTTTTACACTTTTACTTATACTTGTATTATGTATGACAAACCTATTCACAGTACCGGATCTAGGACATTTGATGGCCAGGCCCAATAAAAATGTAGCGCCCTTACATTGTTGGAGCAGCTACTGGGTGTGAACAAAAAATAAAATGTTTTAATATAAATTAAAAAATATATTTTTATTGAAATCATTGTCTTCATTATTTAGGTGTATACAATACATATTATAGAGTATGTCAATATTATACTTAAACATCATAAAAAAAAATATGAAAACGTATAGGTTACATATTACTCACTAAGTTGCCTAGGTTGGAATATATATTTATATACTATGTGTTTTGGTATATAAAGTATATAGTATTATATGTTTAATGTTTATATTATAGTCATCGATTAGTATCTAGTAGGTAATAGCGTATAGACCTATTGATGAGTTTATTGTTACGCACTTCCCATTAAATACTGCATCATTTGATTCATTGTTATTAAACTAACCCATTATAATATAGTCCTTGAATATTCGTTCATAACTACTATACCTATTGCTAGGATAGTAAATAATATCCTAAAAGTAATTATCTACTAATTTCATTTTATAGATTGTTTATATGGTGGTAATAAATTCTAATGCAGACAAATTTTGTTTTCATTTGTATGTACATCTTTAAGCCCTACGAAGTCTATTATTGGCGTTCTGATCGAAACATTAATAATGGAAGCCTGTATACCTGAAACATTTAGAAATGGGACAGTCTTAGTGACCGGAAGTACGGGGTTTCTTGGGAAGATACTCGTTGAAAAAATACTCAGAACTTGTCCTATAAAAAAAATTGCAGTTCTAGTGAGAAATAAAAAAGGAATTAATGCTAATCAGAGGGTGGCAGACATCTACAAACAAGCTGTAAGTAGTATATTTTTTAAAATTATAGACCGTAATTATTTACAATTTTAGTGACGTAGAAACACCATTAGTTAATTTCTTATACACATAATATATATTTTTCACCCATATGTGTTTGTCAGTTGTCATAATATTATATACTAAATCATTATCACACGAATAAATACTCTTATTTCTAAAGTATCTATAGTTTTTAGATCTGTGTTGCAAATATATTCATACTGTCGACTTCACAGAAGTTTAAGCATAATATACCTAATATTTATTTTAATAATTTTTAACTGCAAACAAAATTAATATACAGACAAAAATACTCTTAATACCGCTTAAATATCCCTAAAAAATTGAATAGATGAATAATAGAAAAAAGTATCCTTTTATTTTTTATAATAAAATTTTAAACAGATTGATTGATGTCCTTAATATTATCGAAGTGTTTAAGTTTCGAGTACCCATTTATAAGAGCCATGTGATTTCAACATCTTTTACACATTCCTTATTATTTAAAAAACAATAGAATACAATAATAAACAATTGTTTACCGAATTTCAAATGAAGTGAATAAATTACCTACGCAGAAATCGCGATGTTTTCCACCTTACATTGAATTAATCTAAAAACAAAATTCAGAACATAATGATTGCTATCTTAGATCATAAAAGTGGACAAAAAAAAATTATAATATATACATATATATATATACGATGTACTCTATAGTTTATAACGTGTGTCTAGTTAAATTTTATATCAGTGGCGTATTAGGGGGTTTGGGGTTTGGGGTTTCAAACCCTCCCCTCTGAAATGTATTGTTGGTATATGGCAAACTTTGCAAGTTTTGCAAACCTATTTCGAAAATTAAAATATGTAATAATAAACCCCCCTCCTACAAAATTAATTCCTGTATTCGCTACTGTCTTATATTATTTTTAATGTAGGTACTTACGATAGTTGCAATTAATTTAAAAGATCATTAGTGAATAATTGTCATAATTTATTATTATATTATATGTATATATTATTTACATTAATATATCATTAATTGTCAGTTAAATATTTTGCAATGGCTAATCAATTTTTCATTCGAATATTCATTCTAAATTTAGAACTTTCAACTAAAATTGTAAATTCAATATTTAATATGGTGTTTTACTAAGCACTCATATTATATTAAACTAAAATTAACTAATACAAAATACTTCTTCTTCTTCTCAGGCTTAAAACAGACCATTTAGGTCTAATGCCGCTTCTACAATGCCTCTCCAATGCATTCTGTCAACTGCCAAATTGATGTTATAAGTAGGGTCCACTCGTGTCAAGTCTCTTCACTGTGTCGAACCATCTTTGCCGTGGTCTCCCTATGGGTCTTTTTCCATTCAGCTTTCCCTCAAGTACTTTTCTTATAAGACATCCTTCTGCTCGCCACACATGTCCAGCCCATTCTAATCTTTTGCTACTAAGAAATTTGCAGATGTTCGGTTTATTATAGAGTTTTTGTAGATCTTCATTTTTCCTTCTTTCGAAAGCTCCTAGGTTTGCATTAAACACTGGACCATAAATTTTCCTTAGTATTTTCCTTTCAAAAATGGCTAGCTTTGCCTCATCACCCTTTGTGCTCGCAAAATAATAATAATACAAAATACAATTATTTAAATTATAAATAGTGTATTGTACAGTGTATATATTTTATTATGAATTCTTAATTAAAATATTTCTTTTAAAGGTATATGATCGACTTAGAAGTGAAAAACCAGATTTTATAGACTTAATCAAAATCATTGAGGGTAATCTAGAAGATTCGTCAATGGGTTTGATAACAGTTAATCGCGATTGGATAATTGAAAATGTAAACTTTGTTTTTCATTGCGCGGCTACAATAAAATTTAATGAAACTCTCGAATCAGCATCAAAAATAAACATACTAGGGACTGAAAAACTCTTGTCTTTAGCAACACAAATGAAGAACCTAAAGGTAATATTATATGTAGGTCATCGTTGAGTTATCACCTATTGACATTAATTTAAAACTTTAATTTTGTTGTATTTGAATTTTTTTATTAATTAGTATATTTGATAATGGTAAATAAGCATATTATATATTTGTTTTAAGTCTTTAAAACTGAAGAAATATCAAACATTTTGTACTACGTAATCTTAATTTTACTTAGTAAAATATTTTTTATTTTATTTTAAAAGTGTGTTTCATGTTTTATGATTTTTTTTTTATTGAAAATATTGTATGATGTTTAGCTCACATTTGGCGAATTGTAACATATTTAATTTAAGGCATATAAATCTTCGTAAATTAATAACTAAGAAGAAACAATATAGAATTTTGGAGTTTAAAATCACGAGTCTTAATATTCCGGAATGTAGAACATTGTTGTAACGATTCATTTAGTATAAAATTCCGGATTTTATACTTAAGATTTTTATGGTCCGTGTATGGTGTATTACATTCCAGCATTTTATTTTTTGGAGTATTATAGGTAGGACATTTTAATTTCTCAATTTGTATTATTCTGTTCAATTTTGGACAATACTAACTCGATGGGAGTGACAAACGGTTGTAAATTGACCGCCGGTAAAGAACACGATCCCTATAAGATAATTGGTTGCATATTGCATTTATGAACGCAATAATACTTAATTGATCAAATTAAATATGAATAATAATAAAAATATATTTTTTAAAAATGAGTGTGATTTTATAGGGTTTTGTGCATGTGTCGACTGCTTATTCGCATTGTCCCAGAAATGAAATCAAAGAACAATATTATCCTGTTCCGATTAAGGCCAAGGAACTAAAAAATATGTTCGGTCTCGACGATTCTACGCCAAGGTAATTTCCTTTTTTTTTTTTTACAAATCTAGTGAGGCAATTACCTTTTTGGCTTTGATTAGATAATAATATATAGAAGTGACTATATAGATTAACTATCGGTTAACGTTTTTCGTAAGAGTAAAAGTACTTTAAAAGTTTAAAATTTTAATTTATAATACATTTGCTTTGTATTTAAAAGTCTAATAAATGTATTTTTTGAGTTTTATAGTATGGTAATATTAACATACCTATTGCAGTAAGAATGAAAAAAAAATACTCAAATATAAAAAAAATGCACAACTTTGCTGGTGGTGGCTTACATATTATTATTATGTTGTTGAAACTCAAAAATCATATTTTTTTTTAGAGAAATTTATTTTTTATGAATGAAATATAAGACTACTCAGAATATAATGATTAGGTCTCAGATTTTAAAGCATATACTTCTTTTTTTCTACATTTGATAGAAATCTAATTTTTATGTATAAATTCGTTTCACATTATTCTGATTCCAAACCAATTTATTTTGCTTTTTTCGGCTTTTTTTTGCTTTTTTCAGTTATTTCAGCTGTAGAATTTTTATATGTTTATTATATGCTACTATAATAGGAAAAATACAAAATTGAATTAATAACAAACGTAAAAATCCAGAATGCGGACTAAATATTTATTTTTGTTTTCGTTATCGGCAAGATTATCGATCTACATATAGCCTGCGGTACCTATAAGGTTAGGCCTATAACATCGATATCAACCATTTCAACTATTTAAGATTTAATGTTGTAATTTGATTGAAACGTTTTGTGTGAAGTATGCACCGATCCATTCAGTGGATGTAGAGAGTCGTTTGCTATGTAGGTATACAAATATTGAGTCAGTTTCAGTGTTTCACTACTGCAAATCTAGAGAAATACACGGTAATCAATTATTTTTTTAATTTAAATTAATTTTTATTATATAACTACAGTTCATGTTAATTTTTTGTCATGTGTTTTTTGCTTTTTTAAAAATTAAAAGACTTCTTTTTAGTTTTTTTAAAACAATCGTTTGCTTTTTTAGTTGCTTACTATGCTAATAATGAAAATATATTTGCCTTATAATATTTAATATTTATTTAATAAAAACTTATGTGGAAACTATACCTATATCAGTAATATCTAATTTGTTCTACTATGGTCTATGGCGCAAACAAAATTATTGTTTAAAAAGTAATTAATATTTGATATTTAGAATTTTAGAAGATTGGCCCAACACGTATTGTCTTACAAAAGCAATTGCAGAAAATTTAGTATTAATAAATGGTATTCATTTACCAATTTCAATATTTCGTCCATCAATTAGTAAGTTTATTATATTTGTTTATTCGTTTAGTCTAAAATAGTACTAATAATATAACAAATGGGCTAAACTTGTTACATTTTTTTTTTGCACTTTGTAGAAGAGATTGGGATGTATACTCTTAATTTCTTATACACGATGTACTGGCTATTTAACATCCTTATCAATTATTTAGCATTTACTTTTTTAATTAGACGTAGTGAAGATTTTTTTATATTGAAATATTTGGAGTCATAACGAGTGAATTTTATTTCTTATACAAAACTTGTATGATGCAATATAATCTGTTAAGGAATCAATGGCAAGAAAGAGTTAAATTGAATTCTTGATTATTATCACAATATTAAATACATAGTCAAAGAGATACAAATATTACAAAACAAATAATGTGTTAACTAAAATTTTCTATTATGTTTACATTTGAAATTTTATAGAAAGATACTTTTTGTAGCATTTAGTCGAATTCCCTTAAAATAAAATTTAAAAAATATTTCAACTTTTTATGAACGAAATACAATAAAATAGTGCTAAAATAATTAAACATTAAATTACACTCAAAACGTGTTTGTGTTTAACGATTTAAATTTTACATTATTATATATACAAATTTTTTCAGTCGGGTGTACGAAATCGGAACCCGATCCCGGCTGGCTGGAAAACATGAATGGACCGTCTGCCATAGTGGCTGGTGTTATGACTGGATTCTTGAGGACCGTTCCAATTGTCAGAAATAAAATTACGGACATAGTGCCGGCGGATTACACCATAAACGCGTTAATTAGTGTCATGTGGGATACAGTGAATAGGTACATAATATATTATTGTAATACGTATTTGCTGTTATCAAACTCGCATAATCATGAGGTTGTGTGTTGGTTCAAAATTTTAAGTCCATCACATTGTAAATATTTGATACTTATGATAATTTTCAAATTTCAGATATCAAAACTCTAATCTGATAAACCAGGAACCAAAAATATATAATTACGTTTCTAGTGTCGAGAGTCCTCTATTATGGGGCAGATATATAGAAGAAATGAATGGTCATTATCATGAAGCTCCGCCTTTACAGTCAATGTGGTATATGTTTTGTATTTTTTATACAGATTTATGGATTGGCAAAATTTTGAGATTCCTATTCCACCGGATACCAGCCACGTTTGTGGATTTTTTGTTAATCGTTTGCGGTAAAACTCCTAAGTAAGTGTTTTTTAAGTTTACATTATCGTTGTGATATATTTTAATTTGTATAAAGCAATTTAACAGAAATGACGTTTATTATTTTTTTTAACTGACAGTATATTATTAATTTAACTACACAATTTTAACAATGTTGAACGTACTCGGTAAAAGTTGGTTTCTAGTCAATAAATATTATTTTTTGCCAATTTATCGTTATCGTTAATAAATTCAATAGGTTTTTTTTTAAATTATACTAAATTAATTAGCTGTATATATTTTCATTTTATATTTATTCATATTTATTTTTTTTATGCTATAATGCAAATATATAATTGCTATTGGGATATTCTGCTCTTTAAACTAAATAAAATTTAACAAAATGTTTAAAATAGGTAATTATTTTTATAATTATACATATAAAAAAAAATTATGAACATTTTCAAATCTTAACAAATATAAAATAAAATGAAAAATAGTTTTAAAATTATAAAATTTCGTATCATAGAAAAAAAAAATTATCACCTTGTAAAATAATACACTTTGGAATTTGGATAGTTGAAAATTTAAGTCACTTGTTTTAATGTTACATATAGTTTTTGTTTGAATGGTTGAAATTTAATATTAATTTTACAATTAACATATTAAGTTATGTAGATATATTTTATTTTATTGCTAATTGATAGACATCGTAGAAATCAAAATATAAGTTCAAATAGAAAAAAACAATAGTAATTATTAGTGATTTAAACGTATTTTTGTAATTATTTATAGAATGTTGAAAATGTATGTCAAAACAGAATGCATGATAGATTTACTTTATGTGTTTACTACGAGACAGTGGAAATTTGACAATAGTAATACTCGAGAATTGTGGTCGTTATTAAGCCAAGACGATCGCAACACATTTTGGTACAGCTTAGAAGAATTTGATTGGGCATCCTATATAAAAGTTTATTTTTATGGCATCAGAAAACACGTGTTACATGAAGAATTGAGTAACGTGGATACAGCAACAGTGAAAAATCAAAAGTACAATATTTTTCTAAGATGCAATTTTTCTTCAATTATAACATATTCGTATTTTATATATTGTTTTCAGATTATTTTGGTTGCATCAGTTATGTACTTCTGTTATTATTTACGTTACTTTTCAAGTATGTTGGACGTTTTTATAGTATTTATACTGACTGATAAAACGTGTTGATACAGAACATTGCAGTGGTTTTCTGTCGTTAATAATAATTAGTAATTAATAAATCAATATTTATGAATTATTGATTTTATGTTGCTGTTTTAAAGTTTAATTTATTATGTATTTGCAAAGGTTTAGTGCGTATACTTCATATTAGTTATTAAGTATAATTTATCAAATATGTATAGATGAATAGATATTTGATTATTCGATTGATATGGAAGAAATTCTACTGAATTCATTTATACAATTAATGTAAAATTATAAGTCATTTTAAAAGTATACCCACATAATTTATAATAATTATATTATATGAATAAATATAAATATTTTATAATAATGTTCAAGGGAGCAGAAAAAAATTGACAAAATTTGAAAAAAATATATTGTTTTCAATACAATCGTGTGCTTTTTTAGTTGCTTATTATGCTTTAATATCCGAGCTCTAGTCATTAAGTGTGCAATATAATAACCGAAAGAATTATCATAGTATAAAACATCAAAGTTTTTCCAAGATTTTATATTTTAGATCATTAAGCCGTGTAGGTAGGTATGTCATTTTTCATTACAATCGATTTCATTATAAATGGTTTCTATACTATGCTACCTAAGTACTAACTCGTTTACAATCGAATGGTAGGTAATTTAATAAAATTATTATACGTAGTCGACATTTTTTAGAAGACAACTTGGCTCATAAGTGTAGTTTTTAAATTCAAACATGATTTGAACTAAAATTCTTAATTACATCGTATTATAATTGGCACACCGCATACGTGTCTTTTACAACTTATAATAATAGTATACATACGTGTATCATGTATGGTAATATTCAAATAAATAACGAAAATATTACTATTATTATTCGTTGCAATCCGATGAAATAAAACAGTAGGTACTTGCGACATATCGTGTGCGGGTCCGAGGCCAGTTAATGATATGAGCATATTATAATAAGTGGATTTACATTACGCGTGATGTAGTGACGTATGCAGAAATATCAGCTGTTATTATATTGTAAATATTATTAAATAACGATAAATTTTGCGTACCTATTTACGCAAGTATATTACATCATAATATAATAATCAATCGATGGCTTTTGATCTCAAATTATGCTTATATATTATAAAGACATTTTGATTTTATAATTTCCCAACATTTAAATATATTGATTTTTATTTTTTGAAAAACCATACATAATATCACATTATATCGCTATATTATACGAAATCTCAAATTTGTACAATTTATGCGATGACGGATCGATTGAAACCAAAACTGAAATATTATCATTTATCATCAATATTATAGTCTTTTAAATAAACACGCGTCGAAATAAAATTTAAACTATTAGAATAAATTGTAGGCATAGTAGGTAGTATATGTACATAGTTTTCGATTTTTTGCAGAAATTGTCTGTACCTCCAGAACTCTGTATAAATGATCTTTTGTAGGTCGAAATTTAAATAGTATTGGGTAGTGCAAGATCGTGCGATGACAATAACTAATAACTAATAAAAAAACGATGTATAATATTATGTCGTGATGAGCCACAACGTACGACACATCAAGTTTCCGGTTTTTCATATAAGTACAAAACGTTACCATAATTAAGTAAGCAGTAAATTTTTCAACTACAAATTATATATGTTAATTTTTTTTCCGGACGAAATCGGGTTATATACAGCTAGTTATAAATAAATTGGTTATAAAGTTGATAAAGAAATGTGATAGGTTTTATGTAAACATTTGATGAGAATTCTGAATTAATATTATGATCAGTAAAAAGATACGTACAGCACGGCGAGATAACGTTTAATCTATACTGTGATAGGTAAAACTACGTTAGATATTTACAAAAAATATCTAAATGCAACAATTTAATAATATTATGCTGAATCTGATTATTTTGTAATTTCAGTTTTTATAGCTAAGACTTGACGATTTCATACAACTATACAAGGTTCTTCATTTACCAATTAAAAAAATATCAAAAATACATAGGTCATAGTTACGATATTTTTTAAAGAGCATTTCAATAATTTTGTTTTTACAAAATTTGTAAAAATGACAAAAATGTGCAAATTATTTTGTCGCTAAAAATGTATAATAAGTACTATTTTAATAACAAAATTCTTTATTGGCAATTCATACTAAAGCCAAAACATTTATAAAAATATATAAGAATATTTTTTTTATAGACATTTTAAGTTCAAATTTGGTCAACATACACGTTTAAACTTTATGGATATGGAAATTTATGCTGAAATTCGAAAACATTATTTGCTCGTATTATCAACTCGTAAGTTTTACTTATATTATTACATTTTATAGACACAATACAAATACCTACGATGTTTTCGAAAAAAAATTGAATCTTCCATCTGTATTAGTAATAGTAAAATAAATTACTTTAATAGCAATATAAAAGAACATGACATGGAATATGCTTAGTGATATAGGCTGACACATCTTTTCCACTCAGAATCGTATAAAATGATGCGTAAGTGTAAATGAATATCTTATTTATAGGTATAATATATATATATATATATATACCTATTTAATTCAAATTTATTACATTCAGCGGGCTGTAACTCGTTCGACACCAAATGTATATAAAAGAGAGCTGCCCGCTTGCTCACCTTTTTTAATTTCAAATATTTAAAATTTTTGGTTATAAAGGGTTAAATTATATTAGGTGTGTAATATTATTATTATGTAATATAATACTTCAAAAACATCCTTTTTAACCTTCGCCGATAATTTTCTGGTTATTGTTTGTTTGAAGTCGCTTATGAAAACGTTTGTAATAATGAAATACTGTGCTTCTATTCATTAAGAGTTCTCGCATCGAATTCGCGTAGAGTTAGGTCGAAGGTTTAAGACGAATCATCGGAGAGTCTTTGAAGTGCTTGCGAACTTTAAAACACTGCTATTTTATTTGTATTAGATTTGTTTGCCGTGTCCCATAAAGCTTTTGCTTTTTTTGACACGAATAAACTACCTAATGATAACTGTGTATACGATACGTTACGTAAAATGCCTACCGAATAGTATCTGATGGCCAAAAAGTTTCGATCATGTCTTGTATATATAATCATACGCGCAGAGTCGTTAAACCTTAGTTGAATATAGTTAATAGTTTCGAGGTGGCTTATAAGGTTCAAGAACATAATATTTTACTGTTGTGATGCGAATAACGCACGTGGCTATAGTTTGTAATAATTATAGTTTGCTACTACATTATTTTACAATTTTACGTTTAATCCGAATAGGAAATAGGAAACGAGCCTCCCAAGTTTTTCGCCGCTGGGTAGAACCATTGATAAATTATTAGTTATAGGTAGTCGTGTATAATAATTACATATATTACTATTATCAATAATAAATGCAACTCGACTACTTGATGTGCAATAATAAAATATAATGTTGGCCGTCCCACGATTAGTGCGTCAGACGGATATTTTCAAGGTTAATCGAAAAAAAAAATAGCGATGAATTTCAACCATGGTATTATTATTATTTTACATTCCGCGTAATGTTCATTATAATATACAAGTTAAAGTTAAACAGGAAATTCTATGAATAATAATATGTGCATCGGATTCAGTGGAAACGTAATGCCTACGTACAAATACGCCAGTTGTGTCATATGGTTATCGTCTGTGTTGAATAATAAGTTTTGTTTTGTTTTTTTTTTTTTTTTTGGTACTTAACTGGTAAGGGGTCATTGGTCAAGAGTCAAGGGTAATATCTCCATGAAATTTTCTTGTTAACGAAAAATGTTAAATCCTAATGAAACTATACGATATTCTGTATGGGAACATTATGCAAACATATTTCCGAAACGATAGGTTAGGTACGTTAAGGTTTTTAGGTACTAAGTGCAGCGTTAGTGTTACGATTTTTTTTTTCAGATAGAACATGTGATGTTTAATATTCATAATTAAAAGTCTTTAAGGATGTGTAATTTGTTTTTATCACATCATGTTAGCATTATACCGCATAAGAAAAATACCCTAACCTAAACTAATATTAACCCTACCCTAAGAAAAATATGCTCTAATTTACGACACGTAGATTTTATAGAATATTTTTGAAAATGTTGTAGGTACTTAGCATGTGTATAGATTTAACAATGGTGTGTTATTTATACAGGTTTATTTTAATTTTATTATTTTTTTGTGATCTATTGGAACATTAAAATAAGTATTTCAATCTTTCACTTTAAGGGGGGTCTTAGAAAGAAAATTGTATTTAGTTTATACTTTTGCATGACTAATTATAAACTAGGTAATTATAAAACAAACTTAACAGTGACTCAGTATTGATTTATACGATGATAAATAAATTAAAAAATTAATAATTTGTTTAGTAAAACATTTATGAATACGCGTACGTAAAGTCCCATGGATCATACTATATTACGAGTACATAGTGAGCTATTTTTTATTACTAAGCTTAAACACGCGTTTGAAAATACGATAATATAATTTTATTTTATCGAGTTTGGTTTTAATATAAATTAAATATAAATAAATACATATATGTACCTCTGATATAAAGTATAAGTTATTAAAAACCGTAAATTGTTTTTTAATAATTAATATATAATGTAAATATTGATTACTATTATAATGTCCAAATTACTATACTCGCTGTCCATAATAATATTATTCAATTTATAGAATTCTTTGAATACAATAACTCTAACAACATATTATTGCACAATTATTGTAATTTTAATTATCGTCATTATAAGTTATAACCTTATAAATAAACTAATGATTGTTTACTATTATTTAAAGTTTTCATAAATATGAGACAATTACCCTCTCACCACCATGGCTAACCCGCTAATAAACATGCTCAAGTAATTACAGAATAATAAATTTAAGACTTGGTAAATTTTCCTTATATCATATTATTTTAAACTTAAATTTGATTGTTACACATTAATAAGATTATTAACAAATGCATCAAAATTCAAAATCGTATAGATTTTATTATCCAACATTTTGCCAACTTTAACGAGGAACATGTTGAAAAATTTAAAAAAGTCTTTGGTAGGTACTTGTGAATATGGATTTAATAATATAGTTTTCATACAAATTTTATATCTTAATTGTGTATTAGAAAACATTTCATGAAAATTTGTACGCTTTCTTTCATTTAAATGTTCCAAAACATCCGAGGAATCACAGTCTTCGTACCTACTCTTTTCACTTGACTTTAAAAAACAAACCTCCAAACACTGGAGCTATTGAATCTATGGTCTGAAGTACCTATAATCCTCATCTTAGTTTTATTTTTTTATTTTAATTTTTCTACTCATAGCACTGGGTCTAAAAATGTATTTTATCTGAACATAGTAGTAAATAATTATGTGAATAATATCCTCTGAAATAAAAATTATAATATTATGGAAACCATAAACTTTTTTAAAATTAGATTTTTTCAACTCGTTCATTTAAAACTTATTAAAACCATACTTTATATTCATAATTAATTGTTATTTGTATTGTATTATTTATCATATTATTATTTTTAAACGATTGTTTTTATAATGATATTGTTTCAGTGATTAGAAGTGGACAGTTCAAAATTTAAAATAAATAAACAGCTAAAAAGATTTTAAATTATCATTGGTAATTGAAGCTGTCACATTGTTTCCGATTATTAGTACTTACGCAATAATGTATTTTTGAATTCAAATTCAACACACATAATGTGACGGTGACAAATCTCAAAAACAGGTAGTTCAGGTACACTCGAAATTTACAATACAGTAAATCAACTTTCGGACTTTCCTGGTTTTTGATATAATTTAAAACATAATATTAACTCTAGGCATTTTAAATTACTGCCAATTATTCATAATATGATAGCTATATATTAATTGGATAATATCATTCTGAAAAAAAATATTTGAATGGGGTTAACTCAGGAGGTACTTATTTAATATCTATGAATAATTATAATATTACGATTGTTTTCCTGTTATTATTTTATAATAAATTATTAGATTTTGAACAGAGTTCGTTTCGCAATCGTAATTTTTGGCGACTGTATCTATAAATTTAAAAATACAGATTTAGTTGCATCTTGAAAACGTGCATAGAAGATGGAAATTATAAATAGTGTCGTTTGTTTTTACACGCTCGTGTGATACATGGTCGTAAACATGGTTTTATATACGAATTAGAGTACATCGATAATTTTTATTTAGGTACTATATTATAAAAATGCAGACATCCGAAGTATCATAAAAAAAAACAGATGTGAAAAAACAATGATATTAAAATACTAGATATACGATAATAGCGTAGAAAATTCCGTCCGCATTACGAAATATTAGAGAATTTGTGCACAACGTCGGTTAAAAAACACTTCTAAACCAATAACCATATAACTAGTTAATACAGAAAAGAAACTGTCCTGGTACTTTAATGATGTCACTCGTGATTTATAACCCTTGTCCCTATACTGGTCTGCTTTTAGATTCTGAGCGTTGTGCCGTTGTATAACACACGTCCAGCCGTTCATACGAGTATTTATTTTTTATTTTATAATTAAGTAATCGTTATAATATTGACTAGGTAAATTATAAAGTCGCCTTTTTGACTGCAGCAAACTCGTTATTGTGGTAGATTTTTAATTTACGATTTGTTTATTTCTAGTAAAACATCGTCTATACCCTATATTTTTATAATATGAATCAGTGGCGTACGCAGAATTCGTTTATGGGGGGGGGGTGGTGGTTTCATTTATGTATATGTATACAATTTTATTAATGTAATATTCCAAAAAATAATTATACCTACATGTTTCACTTCTGGGGGGGGGGTTAAGCCCCTACCCCCCCCCTCGGTACGCCACTGATATGAATGGCAATAATATTGTCATCGTCAGTGATTTTTTCAATATATTCCCAGCCAGTGCCACCGCCTCTTATAATTTTCGATCAAAAAGTTTGAAAATTTATATTTAATATAAGATTTTTTCACATAAGTTATATACGAGTATATATATATTTGTTATAAAAATTTTCTCATTTAAATCTAAAGTAACTTGGTTGAAATATTTTGTTTTACTTTATTTTAGTGGAACACACTGTACTGTTTATATATTTATACTTGTTACTTTATACTTATAGTAGTTCATTTTAAAACCAGCTATAAATTAATTTAAAATCATATAATTAAATAATTTATGTACTAATAAAATATTTTATGTGTACGACCAAACTAGCTCAATAGGGTGCTTTCTGAGAATCGAATTCAAAATGTAGTAAATGCTAATAATTTCAAAATAAATAATAATCTAATATTCAATGTTTTGGAAAAGAATAGTTACACGCAGTCAGGCACGTAACTAGACATTTTTCTATAAGGGGGCCAATGTTTTTGGGCCTTTCTGTTTTTTTTGTACCCAATACCACCAGGCGCGGATCTGAGGGGGAGGCTAAGGGGATTTAGACCGTATTTTAAGTTATATAAAATGAAATTACTTTAAAAAATATTTATAAAAAATTCTTTATTTATCATTTTTTGATAATAAGCCCCCCATTTGTGATTTCTAGATCCGCGCCTGAATACCACACCTCTCCTTATCAGACAATATCTATAAAAAAAAAAATACTACATTTCAAAATATATTGTCTATATTAGTTAAGCATTATATTTTTATTATTTACTAATATAGGTATACAATATACATCTTAAAAAACTATATTAGGACAAG
>VUJU01000114.1:0-37717 GCA_009835225.1 Aphis craccivora | reverse complement strand
CTTAAAAAACTATATTAGGACAAGTCGTCTATTTCTATGGTTCGCTGCAAAGTGCAAATATTTCAGTAAATTCATTATTGTCAGTAGTTGTGTTTATCAAATGTGCGTTCGATACCCGTATTTGGAGTTCCTAGTTTTCAATCTATTAGTAGACTATTATTGTCTATCTTGTATTATTGACGAATACCTATTTATAAAATCTCGGAATTTAATTTTTGTTATACGATCGTTAACTTTACTATATGGAGTACCATATAATGTACATTTAGGATTTAGCCGGTTTCAGGTTTGGGACAATTATATTACACACCATAATATTTAAAAATCAAAATCAAGGGGGCCAGTCCGGGGCCACTGACATTTCTTAGGGGCCAGGCCCCCTGAGGCCCCCCCTTGACGACGTGCCTGCACGCAGTCTCCGTTCAGAATCGATTTCGTATAATTTATCATTAAATTATAATTGTATACATCCTATTCAGTGCCCAATTCAATAAGCTGCACAATATACTATTGAAACCTACAAAAGAGTAATAGTTGTAATGATGTGCGTCTTTCATCATCTTTAGGGACAGTATAAATGTTATGATTTTCAATAATGGGGATTGTTTTTGGTAAAAAAATAAGAGTAAAACAAAAAAATTTTTTTGGACAAAATCGAATTTGTTTTTTTTTTTTTGATCTTGTATAACTGAAAAAAAAATAACATAAATCATTTGTATTGTAAACAATTTTTTAGTTAGAAATTCATAAAAACGTCTTTATTATTTAATATTATTATTATTATTATTATTATTAGTATTTAGTTATTTATACTAAATATTCGATAATTATCCCGCTCGATAATCAAGAATGTTCAATTTTCAATAATATCCTCCCCACTCAATCCATGAATAGGCCGATGATCGAAAAAATATTTGTATTTATTTGAAAAAAAATAAAATGATAATTGAAATAAGTATTACATTAACAGTTTAAAAAACATAGAACATTATATGTTTGATATTATAACTTATTAAGTTAAAGGTTTTGTTATAACTTATAAGTATGTTTAAAATGTAAATTTAATACTTTATGTAAATTGTGTTATTATATTATTCTAGAGACGTTTCAATAGTTTGGCCACAAGGTATCTCGAGGATATAACATTTAACCGCAAACGAAGTACCGGAAATACTAGCAAGACAAAAAATATTATTATTAATACATTAATAAATACATTTCGTATTTACCATAATTAAATAATTGATTTTAGATAGGTACGTATAACCGCATAAATTATATTATTAGTGAAAAAAAATAGGTACCTAGCTGTTAAAAAATTAGCTACATCCCTTTTACCCCTATGCCAAAATCGTTTTAGTGCCACTATCAGAGATTATAATATATACTTACCTAATATACAAATCTAATTTGTATTTTTTTTTTAGATGTATTTTTTATGTTTGGGTTCTCTCGATTGCTGGAGAACGTTGTCACGGAAGCGTATATACAATAATACGTCAATACAACTAAAACATGTGATAATATTCAAGAAAAAGAGAATTACCCATAGGAAATTCCACTCAGACTCATTGCTCCCACCTCTCCAAAATCGTAATTGCTATTCAATCGAACGCAGATATTCCGCAGCGCTATAAAAGGATAATTTTACCGTCTGAAGAATATTCGAGTTAGTGTGTGACGAGCGACGATAAAAAAATTATTCACTCAAACCAATTTCTTTCCCGAGTATACGGCGACTTTTCATCTATGCGTTTTATATAGTCTTCTTGGGTCCACATCTAGATTAGTAATCGCGTGTAAACAAAAAACTGCTGTGCGATGGAGTCAAGTATAGCGGGATCGTTCGAAAATGGGGTAGTTTTGATTACTGGAAGTACGGGGTTTTTGGGGAAAATGCTCACGGAAAAATTATTAAGATGTTGTCCGGTGAATACCATTGCGATTTTAGTGAGAGGCAAGAAAGGGCTTAGCGCCAGTCAACGGGTTGAGGATATATACAAACAAACTGTAAGTACAACATACTACAATATTTTATTTATTCAAACGTTTTTGAAATTATTAATTATTCTTATGCGGAAAATAACTAATCGTTGGATTAGTGATTAAATGATTTTATAAATAATAAATAGGGCTCGGATTTTAAAGTAGATGCTTCTTTTTTTGTATATGAGATGGAAATTTAATTTTTATACGTAAATTCGTTTCACGTCATTCTGATTCTAAATAAATCAATTTATTTTTGTTTTTTTTTTTATGTATAAATGGTTTTTTTGTGTTGCGTTTTTATTGCTTTTTAAAATTATTCTACCTGTGGATTTTTTATATGTTTATTATGCTATTTTAATAAAAAATGTAAAATCCCAGAATGCGGACTAAATGGTTATATTGGATTATTATTGTTTTCGTTATCGGCTTGTTTATTAAATGTATTAGATGTATAGATTGTCGATCTACATATTATAGCCTGCAGTACCTATACGGTCAGTAGGTATGCCTTTGACATCGATATCGACCATTTCAAAATTTAAGATTTAGTGTTGTAATTCGAAACTTTTTGTATGAAATATGCACCGATCACTTCAGTGAATGTAGAGAGTTCTTTTTCTATTTTAAGTTTTAAATATTCTGTCCGACAATAGAGTTAATTTCACTACAGCAAATTTAGAGTAGGTTATTGGTCATGGTAATTAATTTTAAAATTTTTTTTTTATTCATTTCTATAACTAGTTCGTGTTAAAATTCGGTCATGTTTTTCTTTGCTTTTTTAGTTGTTTATTATGCTTTAAAATCCGAGCCCCAATAATAAATATATAAAATAATTTCAGTATAAAGTACATACATATTTGTATATTTATATAAGAGAGTTGAGAGTAAATAAGTTCTAATGTTATTATTATATTTAATCTCAATCTTCGAACAACAATTCATAATTGCTAGTATCTTAATCTTAATACATAATTAAAATAATAAGTTTAAGACATTTAAGAGGTTTTTAAATTTATAACAATTATTATATCACTATCTCGTGTCTAGACGAACGATGTGATATGTATAATAAATTTGGTTTATGTAATTTGTTTGGTTTTTATTTTGCACATACATTTAATATAATAAAATAAATGACTACTAATTTTTATACAGTAATATTGGTCTTGTAGAATTATATTATTATAGTGATACGATGGCTTGTATGACGACAATAGTAAGTATGTTTCAATTGTATAATAATTAAAGACGTATACAGTGATACAACTATACAAGTGCTAAATTTGGTCTTTGAAAATTTCTTATTATTATTTTGTTTATGCTATATCTAAAAAAAAAAAACTATTAATTTTAATAAAATATTATTTGTCTATTATAAGATATAACATTACCTATAACATTTACAACAATTACGTATAAGATATTACTAGCGTTATGGCTAAAATATAATATATTATACATTTGACTATTTACTTATTGACAAATATTTAATTATTTCTTAGCTATTTGATCGACTTCGTAGTGAAAAACCAGACTTTACAGAGTCAATCAGAATCATCGATGGACATTTAGAAGAATCGTCTATGGGTTTATCATCGTCGGACCGAGAGTGGTTGATAGAGAACGTGAACTTTGTTTTTCATTGCGCGGCTACGATTAAATTCAACGAACCTCTTGAACTGGCGTCGAAAATAAACATCCAAGGCACAGAAAATGTAATGAAATTAGCATCCCAAATGAAGAATCTCAAGGTAATAGTTATAATTTTCCCATAAATAATACCCACATAGACATGCTATTGTATATATAGTATTTGACTTCAATTTCAATCTACGGTGTTCTTTGACGGTGATATAACGTTCGTATTAGGTATCTACGTCATCGCTATTTTATGATTTCTATGATAAGTTGAGAAATAACTTTAAATAACAACACCCGTAGTTGGACATTGTTCATTATGAGTTATGACTTATAAATTATGAGTTATGACTTATGAATTATGAGTTATGAGTAATAAAATTATAAACATAAATATATTATGCACTGTGATTTAGGTCAATACAACAAATTGGGTTTAAATTGACTTGGAATTTCTCGACAATGTGACTTTGGAGCATTTAAGCAATTTAAAAATTTCGGTTTTTGATTCAAAACTAAGACAATTTAACTTTTTGGTATTTGATGTAATCAAATAATTATTTGCATAATAATGATAACATTTGTACGTAGATTCTCAGCAGAGCTACCAATATATTGATTATACAATGGTTTTAATAAAAGATTTGTTTAGAAATGAATTCTTCAGTTACAACTTTTGTGATAAAAAAATTAATATAGTTATTTCTAAAAAAACTAATTACAATATAAATTTGAAATAATATTAGAGAGAGGTAGCATAAAATGAAAATAAAATAATTGCCAATGAGTGATATCACGAATAAGACAGTATTATGCTAATGAAATAGTTATTTATAATTTGAAGCACACTATGTTAGCTTATAGAAACTGTAGTTATAGTTGGTTTAAATAAAATTGTTTAACTATTTTAAATCATATTTATAAATAATAAATATTTTTTTAAGTAGGTAATAATTTATTTAATATAATTTAATAAAATATAAAATTAATTTGATTTTCATACATCTGTTCTGTAGATAAATAATAGGTGATTAAGAGGTGTAGGTAATACATATAACTATACCTTGTGGGTATTACATTGGACGGTACCATGATTTATTTTTAATTTCAATATAATATTGTAAAATAAGTTACATATAAAATATTGAAGTAAAATGCATATTATCAATTGTACAGGGGTTTGTGCACGTGTCAACAGCTTATTCGCATTGTCCGAGGAGTGTAATCAAAGAAGAATTCTATAATGTTCCAATCACGGCTAAAGAACTAAAAAATGTGTTTTTCGATGAGGAATCATGTTTAAAGTAAAATATACATTTATTGTTAAATAAAACATTTTTCTATTTTTTTGATTATTTATTTAACGGCATAAAATATTAATAATAGAGTTATGGAGGATTGGCCCAATACATACACTTTCACAAAAGCAATCACAGAAAATATGATTCTTACAAACGGAAATCACTTGCCGATATCAATATTTCGTCCATCAATCAGTAAGAATAATAAATTCATAACTTCATAAAGTTCAACATATTTTTATAAATCAGAAGAATACGTAATAAATTTTTATTACATTTTTTTTCTTATTTATACTTTTAATTATGTTTGAATGGAGATAATTTGGATTTTGAACAAATATATTAAATTGATCTTAAATGCAAATAATTAAAAAACTTGAATTTTACGAATTTAAAATTATATTTTTAAAGTTGGATGTACAAAATCTGAACCGGAACCTGGCTGGTTGGAAAACATGAATGGTCCAACAGGTCTCGTTACCGGAGTCATGGTTGGATTTTTAAGGACGGTACCAAACATCGGGAGCAATATAACAGACATTATCCCGGCCGATTACACCGTCAACGCGTTGATTAGCGTTATGTGGGATACAGTTAACAGGTATGCAATGACGTCAACATTTTTCTTTGTACACTAGTTAAATATAATTTCAATAATTTTTCAGACACAAACAGTCGAATGGTGTACCCCTCGAGGAGCCGAAAATATATAATTACGTTTCTTGTGTCGAAAGCCCTTTGACGTGGGGTAGGTACATCAGAGAAATGCACGATCAGTATTATGTAGCTCCACCTTTGCAATCGATGTGGTACGGTTTTTATATTTTCTATACGAATTTAATGGTTGGAAGTATTTTGAGATTTTTCTTACACCGAATACCAGGCGCGTTTATGGATTTGATGTTGATTTTGTGCGGTAAATCACCTAAGTAAGTAATACAATTATTTTGTTAACATTTAAAACTCCTATACTAAGTCTATTTTTGTGCGGGATAATTAATGATTAATATACCTACATAACAAATTAGTTTACTTTATGTTTAGTCTGTATGTGAGTATGTTCTGAAACTAAACTTTGTAATTTATCATACATTTTATTTTGCTGGGTTTTTTTAATATTTCATAAGTTGCATTTTATATGCGCTTTGGCTGTTATGAATGTACTACTTAGTAAAGTACAGTTTACTATAGTAAATAGAAAAAACTGCACTCCATCACATGGTAGTTATAGATCAAAAATAATAAAAATTAAGTGCCTACCTTATTTACATAATTTAAACAGAGGAACAGACAATGCTACTCACATGTCTACCTTTTTATATTTTATTAATTTTACTATGGAATTTATGTTGTTCAAGTAAGGGACTATGTATCTCATAGAAAAATAAATGTATTACGAAAAGATTTCAGTGACGTTAGTCTTTAAAAGTGATTAATATATTTTAAATATTTGTTGTTTTTTTTTTCTTATTTAGAATGTTGAGAATGTATAAGAAAACAGAAAACATGATTGATTTACTTTATGATTTTTCGACAAAACAATGGACATTTGACAATAGCAATTCAAGAGAATTGTGGTCTTTGTTAAGTAAAGATGATCGCGAAATGTTCCGATTTAGCTTAGACGACTTTGATTGGAAATCGTATATAAAAAGCTATTATTATGGGATTAGGAGACATGTACTGCACGAAGACTTGAGCAACGTAGAAAAAGCAACGTCAAAAAATCGACAGTATGATATTATGATTGTTAACAACTATTCTTTTCTCTGGATTTTGTATTTTGGATTTTATCATATATGACGCTTTTATATTTATATAATTGTTTCAGGTTATTATGGTTGCATTGGTTGTTTATGGTACTAATTACTTCTGCCGTGCTACATTTCTGTTGGACGCTTGTAAAATATTTGGTTTGATGAAAAATTACTGAATATGATGTTTGACCGGTGGATATACATATTATATAAATATATTTTACGCGAGATTCTAAAATATTTATATATATTTTTACAATCGGAAATCTGTTGTTTTATCTGTGAAATCAGTATCTTATGTATATAGATTAGATTTTAGATTTACTCGTAGAGCATGATTTGTATTTGTTTTTAAATATTTTTTTTTTTGTTAAGACATCTAATTTTATCAAAATTATTTGAACTTAAGACTCTTATGAGAAAAATATGTGTTCATATAA
Organism: Aphis craccivora; assembly: GCA_009835225.1. NCBI lineage: Eukaryota > Metazoa > Arthropoda > Insecta > Hemiptera > Aphididae > Aphis > Aphis craccivora. Next base: position 30,592 of record VUJU01000114.1, on the reverse strand, counting down.
TAATTATATATTTAAATTAAGGTAAGAAAAATTTATATGAAATGATTTACATTTTCAAAATTTTTGAGTGAGTTTAAATTTTTTCTACAAGACTTGAAATTTCAAATGATTGTTATTACAATTCTATGATGCTGATGTCATTTCAACTCTGAAACAATTATGGCAAAGTTTAATTTAAAAGAAAACAGAAAAGTAATTTTAAATCAACTTCATTATTTATTTACTTATATATTAATAAATAATTATAGGTAATATTTATCTTTATATTTATCTAAGAATAATAAGTGAAATAAGTTTTTTAGTTATTGTACCTATATTGTATAAGTATTATAATAATATTATAGTATTATTACAGTGTTATGCACTATTGTATAAAGGGCTCAGCCCCTCAAATATTAACAAAATAAAATACAATTACGAATTCGAATTTGTTTTTAGAAGTCATATCTAATTACTAGGATAATCGGTGTAATTGGTATAATTTAGTAGAAAATACAATTGGTATTGAATAATATTACCTGACGAATGTTATCAATTTACACCTTGAATATTTAGATTATGCAGATATAATTGCTTTTCAGAGTGCACGGAGTCGTTTATATTAATGAACGTCAAAACACCGATTTATTGTCATAATAATTATTACAAGATCCATGGTTTATGGTAGAAACAACAGCTGATATTTTATGCAGATAGTTTGATGGTGTGTCAAAGGAAATTGGGAAGTAACTCCGAAGGTGTGAGAACGGAAAATATATTATATACTCGTAAATATAAATAGTAGACGTATAGTATTTAGTATAGTTTATTAGACACAATGCGTTTATTTAAACAAATTCAACAACAATCAACCTAATTAAAATAGCGGNGGTAAGTAACAGCTCTGCTGTACATCAAAAGTCGAGTATATTATCTTATAAATGAGAAACTCCCTATAATGTATTTGTGTGGTAAACTTGAAATCAATAATATATCAATGTGTACGAATACGGAATAACGGTTAGCGGAGACCGGTCTGTTAGCCTATTATCATATTGTATACATATACATTTTATAATATTGTTATTAATTATTACTGATTTTTATTACAGATTATTATTTATAAATAGGGTATAAATAATATAGGCAACATCATAAAGTTAATCTAAATGTTTTGAAAATATTATTGTGTTTACACATTAATTAGAATTATAAAAGTAAAAATTAAAAATCTCTGCGAATAATGATTTTGAATAAATTATAAAAAATATTAAATTACAATAAAAATATAAAGCTTATGTATCTAAGATATTTTTAAATAATTATAATAAAACTTATAAGAGATTATTTATCATCAAGTTTTCTGATAAAGACAAATTTATTGAAAATAGTTGAAAAATAACTAAAAAAAAAAAAAATCAAAAGTTTCTCATGTCTGTGAATAGCTATTCAATTTCTTAAATAAAAATGTATTAGGTACTAATGGAACTTAATACCTATTATATTTTTAGAAAGATAACATTGATCACGATTTAGTTTTTAAAAAGTCAAAAAATCGCTTGTTTAACTGCTAAAATATGTTTTGGCGTAATTATTTCCTACATTTAAATATTTAATCATAGACCAATACGGCCGTGATGATGATTAATGATACCACCGAGTTGTACATATTATTACCATAAACAAATGAGAATATAATCTTTACCCTAGAGTTATCAGGATTTGCAAATATCTGAATTATATTGCAAAACCTAATCCGCGTGTTTGTGGATAATAATTATACCTAAATAGGTATTAAACGATTTAAAATTTTGCAAAGTGGGTCCTTCTAGAGTAGCTGGTTTTTCTAAACATAATACCTATTATTATATATTTGTCATTGTTGAATTAAAACGGGTTTAGAACATAAGCGATAAGACCTTACCAAATTAGTTATAACTATATTGAATATAGTATAATTGATTGGTATAATGTGAGGTATACTGTTCTAATAACTATAGTATTGGTATAATATTACGTAATTTTTTAAAAAAAAATTTGAAACTCAGCATATTCGGAGACGCATGACTGAGTTATTCGCATCAAATTCCATCTTAAATGTTTATTTAACGTTAGTTTCGGATAACGATTATTCGAGACTTTAGATAAAATTTTACATTCAATACCAGTGCACGGTGCAAACATTATCACAGAAATGTATTGCTAATACGTCAGAGTTGTCTAGTATATTATTGATCGCTGTTATTCATAACTGAGTATGAACTTTGAGATGAATTAATCGTTTGTGTACTTTTATCTGCCCGAAATTGATTGAAGTTTGAAATCTTAGTTGGTCTTGTATCATAATGATATCTCCATATCTGGTTTAGTTACAAAAACCATTATTCAGATTTATTTTGATTTATTATTCAAACCTTTCGTACTTAAATGCAATTTTTTCATGACGACTTCATGTTTATTAAAGAAAATAATATGATAATATATTCTGTAAAATATTTTATACTTTTCGTTTGCCTTTAAAACAATCACGCTGTATTTATGCTATTGGATTATTATTCAGTTTCGTTGCAGGCAGTTCCAGCCGTCCAGGCAGTGCACAAGGAAGTTCCCAAAACCAGTTTTTGATAAATATGGAATATCTAAGGGCCGTTCTTACAATGTCCGGTAAAGTGCTGGTTAACGCTAACCGACTGATAACAGATTTTATTACCAGCAGAATTCCGCCGGTTAAGTGTCCGTAAACTTTAACCGGACATTGTAAGAACGGCCCTAAGTGTTACTTATGTCTACCTACCGTAGAGTTTTACAGTCCAGTGGTTTTCAACCTTCGTATAACGACGCGGTACACTTCATCTCCTCGTGGTACGCCAATCCATATACTCGTATAATATATTTTGAAACACATTTAAACGAATGCACACCGTTTACAGGTTTACAGTCTACTAGAGGGTTAATTATTGTAAAATAAATTAATTTGACGATGGACATATTTGTAAGCAGAGATATTTATTTTATTCGAATTATTGTCGTACAATTAAATATTTATCGATCGATGAGACTTTTATACTTGACGAGTATGGTGCTTACGTGTATAATTTGAAAATATATTTTTCGTTATTCGTTAGTTTTCACTGATAGGTACATACATACTAATATGTTTATTGCGGCACACCGATTGAAAATCACTGTATTACCCCTATCTAAGTATATTATGCCATAATGTACACGGCTTATATTTAGATATGGTATAACGGTAAAATGAAAACATTTTAGTTGAATGACCTGGCAATTTATTCTGGTTGTTACATGGCGTAAATAAATTTATTATAGAATAAAATTGTTAGTACAGTTTTAATATTCAGTGAATACATCTATTAAAAAAACTTAAATTTAAAAATATTATAAGTGTATCAGGGAATTCATCACTAGGGCACTAGTCGACATCAATAAAAATTTCTTAAATTCATTAGAAAATGTGTGAACGAAATCTATATTTATTTTAGTAATTTTGTTTTGAAATATCTCTATTATTAAAATAATAATCGATCATGAAAACGAATGATTTTCCGACTTGATAATGCCGTGCGTGTAATTGCTTTATTGTAATAATAATCAGACAGTCCATTTTTTTTTCATTCTAAGAATTTTGTTTAAATTGTTTCGAACGCATTGAACACAAATAATCGATTTTTTAATGATATAAATTATAAAAAAAAAATACACTCGGACCAAGAGGGCGTCTCTTGATTTCGTTCTACATACATACGTCACTACTTTATGAGGCTGTGACGTTATACCGGTAGGTATTTATTGTCTCCGTCTTACATGTGCGCAACATAGAAAATCTACGCTCAGCAGTTTACGTTTTGCTTCGTTAATTTTAATATTAGATTGACCTAATCAATTATGGAACTTGATGGTTAGGTCAGGTTTAGTTAACTTGATCTGTGTTCGTTTGTTGGTTTTTTTATAATGTTTTAATTTTTCATTGACTTTAGCGTAAATAAAACAGTGAAAGTTAAAAATGCTCATAACTTATTTAATAAAGAAATTAAATTTAAATCTTAAGAAAATTAATAAAAAATAGTTTTTCCGCTAAAATGTATATTTACCGGGTTAAAAATATCATCAATCCATCTACATAGAATTAATAGATTATAGATAATTAAAATATTGTCTAGAATGTCTAGATCATGATATAAAAGATAAGAATTTATCTACAAAATATGATAAAGGTCTTATTAGTATTTACTGAGCGTATTTAATCTGAGCTAAACAATCCTTAAAAATAAAAATATATGACACATTTAAATTTTAATTTTGGTAGCTTAAGTTACTTTTTAAGGTTTTATTTTGTGCCACAAATCAATAGATAAAATGGCACTGCTATTTTGTATACCAACAATATAAATGTAATTTTCACCTCTTTAAAATATTTAATTATGTATGTATTTATTTATTTTTTAAGCCAATTGTAATTGTACTTCGTAAACTTATCATACGTACTTTGTGTATATTAATTCATTTAATAATTATAAATATATAAGAATGTAAAATTGAGTAATGCTATAGGTAAATGGTGTAAAATACCGTCTCTTTATTCACTATGTCTGACTTTTACCGAGATGAAAAATAAAAACCAGACGATTGTCTATGCAAATCAAAATAACAGAGATGGATACAACAAAATGAGTTTATCCACTATTTCAAAAAATAGAAAATACGAATGAAGTGTGAATTTATACTTGGTGGGGAGAAAAAGAAGGGAGCCAAATAGGATAAATGAAGTAATTCTTAGTAAAAAGTCTTTGCCATACGAGTTCTTACAATCCCGTTATTAAATGGGTATGCATATATAAACACATGGATATCGATTATAATAATTATTATTGTTTGTAGATGAGCACGTAAAGGATCGCGGCATTTAAATAGTAAATAACAAAAGAACTCAGATTCTTTCGACCAATATTATTATTACACTATACTCAGTGACTGTTTATAACCTAAACACGTATCGTATAATCGATTTGGATCAACAAACTAAAGGAAATGAAGACAAGTATAGCGGAATCGTTCGAAAATACTAACCTAACCTAACCTAACCTATCACCGGAAGTACAGGGTTTTTTGGGGAAAATGCTCACAGAAAAATTACTATAAGGTCTTGCCAAGTGGACAGTATCGCGATTCTAGTCAGGAGTAAGAAAGGGCTTAGCGCCAGTCAACGGATCAAGGAAATATACAAGTAATCTGTAAGTATACAGTACTTTTTATTTATAGTATCTTTACAATACACGTTACGGGAGTACATTTTGGTGATTTAATAACAACGATATTAATTGCTTCATGAGCGTAATTTGGAGTTACCTTAATATTTACATTGTTAAACAATTCGTTTCAAGTTAAATTATTTATATGCACATCACTAATGTTGACCAGGTTGATTAGTTTTTAAACACATCAAGTTAAGTTAATATAGAAAATTAATGTGAGTTGGGTTTATAATTAAAGATAACTTTATTTTTATAAATTAAATATTTACAATCTATACCAAAGCACAAATTTGATTTAAATACTCATATAATATGTAAAATAATACATAATACAAGAAAAATTAATAAAAAGTAGGTAGTATTAAAATTAAATTTATATAATATGATATCTCATTGTAAATAATTTTAACAATAAATTTAAAACACGCGATGTTGTATAAATTTTAGATTTATAATAATTGAAGACGTGTATAGCGATACAATTATATACACGTGATAAACTTTGTCTTTAAACATTTCTAATTATTATTTTGTTTATGCTATAAAAAAATAATTAATAATTTTAATAGGTTATTATTTGTCTTATATGAGATATATTATTATAACATTAATTTATAACAATCGAGCTTACGATAAACATAACTAGCGTTATAACTGAAATATAATACATAGATCATTTAAATATACACCTGTTAAAAAAATATTTAATTATTTCTCAGCTATTTGACCGACTTCGAAGTGAAAAACCAGATTTTTATAGAGTCAATCAAAGTCATCGATGGACATTTAGAAGAATCATCGTTGGACCGAGAGTGGTTGATAGAGAAACGTGAAATTTGTCTTTCATTGCACGGCTACGATTATATTCAACGAACCTCTTGAATTGGCATCGAAAATTAACATCCAAGGTACTGAACTTGTAATGAAATTAGCATTGCAAATGAAGAATCTCAAGGTAATGACTAGTAAATAATAACCATTTAATATTATTATATAACACTTTGCTAGTGAGACGGTATCTGCAGTTTTAATTGGGGGCACAACACATTTTTTTTTGTTAGTTTAAAAACGTACGCAAAAATCTCAAAATTATATGGCATTGGACCTTTATATTCATATAATTAATTTAGTTACGGTCTTATAAAGAATTGATAAAAGTCATGATAGCGTATTATCATAAAAGTTGTAAACTTCGCATTGTGATTTACTTGTTTTATTTTGAAATAATATTACCGTTTTTTTTTTTTTTTTATTCTAAACTGAACGATGTATATTGTATTGATTTTACAATGAAGTAGAATTTTGGAATTGGAAAATAAATAACCATTTATATTTGAAATATTCACACAATTTTTATAGTAAAATTGTCAGTATACATAACAATATTTTTAAAATATTTTGATTTTTTGTGTGCTATTTATAGACTAATCGTATTTTGAAGAAAATAATACTAATATTTTCGCGTTATATATAATATTTTTTATTTTTATTTAACATTTGAAGAAAAATGCATATACACTTTACAGGGTTTTGTGCACGTGTTAACAGCTTACTCACACTGTCCTAGAAGTTAAAGTGAAATTAGAGAAGAATTCTATCAGGTACCAATCACTGCCAAAGAGTTCAAAAATAGATTTGTTGACAGGGAATTGAACACTAAGTAAATGTATTGTATACTTTTTAGTTGATATAATCGTTTTTTTTTCAAAAATTGTTCAGACACAAACAGTTGAATGGTGTATCCCTCAAGGAGCCGAAAATATATACTCGTAATTACGTTTCTTGTGTCGAAAGCCCTTTGACATGGGCAGTGGTGGTTCTAGCGTATTGGCAGTGTGGGCAGCTGCCCATACCTACCAAAATTTCTGGTGTCCCTTATTAATGGGAAGGGGAGGAAATTAGAAAAATTATTCGCAGTTAAAACCTAATTATAAATCTACTATTGCCCATACGAAAATATAGTCCTAGAACCGAGCCTGGACGTGGGGTAGGTACATCAGAAAAATGCACGATCATTATTATGTAGCTCCACTTTTGCAATCTATGTGGTACGGTTTTTATATTTTCTATACGAATTTAATGGTCGGAAGTATTTTGAGATTTTTCTTACACCGAATACCAGGCGCGTTTGTGGATTTGATGTTGATTTTGTGCGGTAAATCACCTAAGTAAGTAATACAATTATTTTGTTAAGATTTATTACTCTTACTAAGCATGTCTATGTGTGGCATGATTAATATACATAACAAATTAGCACTTCAAGTTTAGCCTGTATGTGAATAAGTTCTGAAATTAAACTTTGTAAACAACCCATGTCCCATACACTTTATTTTGCTGAGTTTTCTAATATTTCATAAGTTGCATTGTATATGCACTGTGGCTGTTAGGGATCTACTACTTTTAAATAGAAATTAAAAATAGAAAAACCGCGCTCTATAACATAGTAGTTACCTATAGATCAAAAAGTAATAAAAATCGAATTGCCACCCTATCTACATATTAGTAAACAGTGGAACAGATAATGATACTCCTGTTCATATTAAACATACTTATATATTACCTATATTTTACATATCTACATTTTTATATTTTATTAATTATGCAATTTATGTTACCTATTCAAGTAACATATTATTACGAATAAATTTCAGAGCTTAAAGATTTTAGTCTTTTTTAAAATGATTAATATAGTAAATATATATATATATATATTTTTTTTTTGTTATATTTAAAATGTTGAGAATGTATAAGAAAACAGAAAACGTGATTGATTTACTTTATGATTTTTCTACAAAACAATGGACATTTGACAATAGTAATTCAAGAGAATTGTGGTTGTTGTTAAGTAAAGATGATCGTGAAATGTTCCGATTTAGCTTAGACGACTTTGATTGGAAATTGTATATTAAAAGCTATTATTACGGGATTAGGAGACATATTATACTATACAAAGACCTAAATAACGTTGAAAAGGCGTCGTCGAAAAATCAAATGTACGACATTATGGACTGTAGTCGTTAAGATATTCATCTCTCTGCAATCTTTTGAATTATGGTTTTTATTATATCAAATATTAATATTATTTATGTATTTGTTTCAGGTTATTATGGCCACATCAATCGTGTATGGTTCTAATTGTTTATATTTTGCTGCAATTGTGTTGGATACTTATAACCTTTTTATTCTGACGTCGTCAATCTGTAATTCTATATCTAACAAAAAAAAAAAAAAAAAACCAACAATTACCAAAAATGAGGAACTATTAATTAATCGAGTTTCCCACCGTGTAAATTGTAATTATTTTGATGTAAACATCGTTCACCGTGTATATTTTTTATTTTAATTTGTGTACAAATTATTAAATTGATATTTTAAATTAAAATAAACCATTTAATATGTATACTCGCATATGGTATATGTATGGTATATATATTATATAGTTGACATTACTCGAGAGAACATAAAATTTTTGTTATTTTCGTTTATTCCCCACTACGGGGCACCTGTTAATTTTCATATCGTTTTGTAATACCGTCTGAATCAGCGAGACTTAATGTATCAATAAATTCTCTGACGTATTATATTTGTATTGGACTCAATACTTACATCTTTCAAGGTTAACAAGTTATGTTCACGCGTCATTGTAGTAAGTGAATTTAAATATAATACTATACAGTCTCCTTGACGTGCGCAGGAAACGGTCTTCCCCGGTATAAAATATGTACGACTTTGACGTACCTATGTGGATCTAGAGGTTGATCCATATCCATAATAGCGTGTACCAGAGACACCGGATTGCCGAAAAACGGATTTGATGTTTGATCCGTCTAATAATCTCTGGCCAGCACGATCGGATCGTCCGATCTTTAGTTTGAGTGTTGTATACCTATAATAGGTAATCATCTCTTCAACAACAACCCGTTCCGAAATATCGAATCTAACGTTATGTTAGGTTAGGTTCGTGACCTTTTTACAATCGATAATCTCAAATCTGTAGGGGTTTTATGTCACCCATAACCCTACTACGACATAGTCTATAGGCAGCTACAAGCCAAGTAAGACAAATTTATATTTTATATACAATTATATTGTATGACTTTAAGAACTCTAAAAATATTTGTAGGAAATTCATTGGCATAACTTTGATATTTGTATTGTATTACATTATCCAGAGAATTATCCTGATGTTATCATAAATTGTATAATTAATTTTATCTTGTTTTTATATTGTTAAACAATATTCCACTTTGATTTATTGAAGTGACGGTTTCATACGCGCATAGTTTGATAAATTTATAACTATGTATTCCCCTTTCACCGTGGAAAAAATCATTCAACTACGGATAAGCATAAAACATATTATGAATACCATAATACATAATATATGATTAAAACAGAATGTACCTAACATATGTTTAAAAAAGTGTAATGATATTGAAATTGTAACTTTATTATATGTTTCGGTTATGGCTTTCCGTGTGTTTCGTAACACAAAAATGTATAATATGCAACTTTTAGATTAACCCTCGCGCAAAAATATTATATTAAAATTTAGATAAATTAATTTAAGTCTATATTTATATTTATTTTAAATAGATTTTCTCACAAATTTTTAGGATAAGGACACTTTCTGTGCGTGGAGAATCAACTGATTTTTGAACAATTTAAACAAATATGTTTTTCTGAAGAAAATACTATTAACAGAAACTTCCTTTTGTGGAATTATTTTTTACGTTACTATTTACAATTAAACAAATTGTTATTGTTGATATCGTATAGTTATTTGTAATTTAAATTTTAAATTTTAAATATTTCTCGTCATACCATATACAAACGTCGTCTATAACCTGGCCGTACTTTCATTAGCTATCCAGCATATAATAATAAAAAAAAATAAAAATAAAAAAAAAGGTAAATTTAAATTTATATTCTATAAATATAGAATAAATTTCGAATTTCGTTCAGACGAGCAGCAAATGTAAACACGCTTTTTATATTTAATATTTTAATCATATTACCAATGGCTGTGCGAACAAGGCGTAATAATTTATTTCGATGTGAAAATATGCATAATTTATAGTACCAAAACCACATAATTACTAATTATTTATTCATTTAATAGTTATTAATTTCTTTTACTTATTACTATAATACTATTTATAACAATACTGTATATTATACTTAACGAGTGTAATCAGTTTACTCCTCGAATTTGAGAGTGGCTATTATTTTTATTTTTTATTTTGATTTTCCGCAGTGCACATATTCAAATTTGAGCTTAGTTACTATTAATTTGGCCAATTTATGGTTGTAGAATTTAATATGGGTAGCACTATATAAAGGTGGTGCACATTTTTATTTTTCGTAGTGCACATTTTTAATTTAGCAGTGCACTAAGTGTGTCTTAGTATACACAAAAATAGCCACTGGAAATTCTGTAACAACACTTGAAAATCCTAATACATTGTTCGGAATTTATTATTGATTAACAGAATAAATAATAATAATATATTAGCCAATTTTCAGTTAAGTACAAGATCCGTTGTTAGCGGTCGCATTGCACAGTTATTAAAACAGCTAATACGTCTGGATATAGTTCGATGCTGTGTTATAAGAAATTATTGTGATAAAAACCCTAAGTTGTTTGACTAGAATAATACGACATACATGTAGGGTCACGTGCATGCCGTCAGCTTGCGTGAGAATAAAAAATATAATAAAAAACATTGGTCAAATATTATATTTGAACAGTTGATTGATATTTTTTTTTTTTTAAAGAAATTAAAGCCTCAAATTTAATAAAAACAATTTTATTGTGAATTATTACGTTGTTTGGTTTTGAAAAGACGCTTCGTTTATATAATTTTTGTTTGCTTGAAATTATTTTAAAATATTCATAAAGCTATATAATGATATTAAGTAGAATAAAGGTACACGGAAATACAAATGTCTATAGGATGATATAAGAAGGCTCGGATTTAGACTAGTATAGTCATGCAGCATGTATGGCCATATAATATTTTTTATGGCCGCGATAAAAAGAATAAAGAATATTATGATATCAAATTTTGTCGGTAATATTATTATCACTTATCAACAATATTATTATTTTCCACAGATTCATAAAATGTTTATTTTTATAAATCTGTGTTATTGTTTTTTTTCGAGTATAAACTTGATAAAGTTAATAAAATATAATAATCACCTGGATCGGTAATTTAATTAACACACGAGTAAATATTGCTTTTTAATTTTTATCCGTGTGTTTTTATTTTATTTCATACTTCTCAAGGATTATTATTTGTTTTAGATCTTCTTTTTTATTTATTGAACATAATAAATAAAATAATATTATTAACATGACGTGTAATACTTGTTAACAAATTCGTTAAAAAAAGTTCTATGTGACAATTTATAGACAAAAATGTTTACAAATTATTTTTAAAAATGTGCTAATATTTAATCGAAGTTACGACTATAATTGGTCTTTAAGTGCAAATCGATTAAGAGCAAACCAATGATTTGTTTCTAATGAATACTGTAGAAAAGTTATATTATATTTTTATTTTATATTATAATTTATATTTTATAACTATTTGTATGTAATTACCTGTTATACTTAATACTAATATAATGTTATCGGAGTATAAGTAAATATTTAATATTATTTTCATATTTTTTTAAGTCAGAAAATTATTGTAAGCTATTCTTCGATATCTTAAAGAATGTTTTGGAGGTATTTCCTACATAATACGTAGCATGTGATCTGTTTTGATCATGATGACATAGTTCATATAATATTTACTCTTGATATTGTTTTTTGGTTAAATGTTTTATGAAAAATGTTCCGAGCAAACTGCCATCAGTAAATTATGTCCGGCCGCAATTTACAGTAATGACCGCCACCGCTGTGTTATGACATTATTGTCTTCGAGAAGAATTGTATATTTGTAAAATATTCATTCACGAAAATAATAGTTATTAGGTAAATAAAATTGTAGTTTGTTATGTATGTAATTTACCCAGAGTTAGATTACATATAATTAAATTCATGATGCAGTTCTATTTTAATTTTGAAGGTCATTTATCATTCTGCGGTAGATATTCATTTTGTATTTATTTTATACTAAAACAAAACTATAGTTTTCGGTTTTTGTATATCCTAGTTGTATTCACAACTAGGTGTCACAGTCCACAGATGATTATCTCAGTTATTAGTGTTTGGCTGTTTTTGAGTGTTGTATGCAATTATTTTCAAGTGGATATTTTCAAAACGGATTCTAATCAGATACAAAATAATGACTTAATGTGTAGGTTCATCATGTCGAATTTCCCGAAACTAAGTGCTTTTAGATAAATAATGAGATTTATAAAATGTTTGTGATATTTGATTTTGATTGGAAATTATAGAGAAAGTTAATAACATCGGTGTAAAATTAATATATTTCTTAATTAGGTATTTTAAGTTTAAAGATATTACAATATTTTTTAATGGACTACAATTATTGTTATACCTATAAGAGTTTACAGTCCGGAAACCCGATCCTAGACACTAATATTATATTTATCTACCTCCTCAAAATATAATTGCCTAGTTATGAAAACTTATGTTTTGTGCATGTTTGATGCGATATGATAAACATACGGCTAAATGTACCTGTTTTATACATTTTATATGTTATTAGTTATTATAAAAGGCATTTTGATTTTTTTTTTTGTTTAGTACATACATCTTTAAATATGAGTTTGTAGTCTGATGGCAAGGTCAGGGTCCAAATAAGGGGAGTTAAAGTAAAAAAATATCTATTGGCTATTAGTAATTACTTATAAAGTTATAATCATAAGCAAAGATCAAAATAGGGCCGGAAATAAAACTTTTATTCATAGTCTGTGGTAATAATCGAAGGTCATTGTTGTAGTGAAAATTATGCTTTAGTTTATGATAAAATAATAATATTCATTACACATAGGTATTGACCATATTGTTATAAGACCATCGACCGTTTTGACCAAATAAATAAAATGTATGATTCAGTAACCTTGCGGTCTATAACTCTGAAAACTGCATTGATAAGAATTGTAATTACGCAAATTCTTTTAATTTCTTACAAATGTGCATGATAACAAAAACCTATAAATATTTTTAAAAAAAATTAGGTTTTTACACGAACAATTTTAAGAATAAATTATGAGAAACGTTATGTTAATTTTTTAAGTTTTTTGATTTACAAATATTTTTTTCATAAATAAATCGAAAAAAAAATTTAGAGAAAAGTCTAAAATGTTTAATGTCTATCAATAACACAAAATTGCTAAAATGTTTTAAAACGTATGTCATGTCTAAAAAAAGCAAATAAAAATTTTATGATGAATTCAGGTTTCTAAATTAGTTTATTTTTTATTTTCTTGATTGCAACGAAAAAAAAAAAACAAAATAATTATTGTTATTCTCAAAAACTTTTTTTTGCAAAGAAAATATTGCGATGACAATGATTATAGTTAATCTATAAGTGGTACAAGTGTAGTTCGAATATATACATTACATAAATTTATTACTAATATAGGCACCTATTTATATTTTATAATTTTTCATTGTTAATAAATTTAGATTTTATGATTGTAATTGTTATTGTTTGTAAAATATATATAGTAAATATATTGTAGAATTAAATTAATTAATGTACTAATGTTTTAATTAAGTTTTTAATCGTGAATAATAACGCCACTGTTTGCGTACGGTCTGTTAGTAATAATTACGCATATAGACACGATAATAATAGGAAGGGTTTCATTTTTTAGTTTATATCTTGTAATCAACATTATATTATCTATCAGGATATGAAAATCATGAAAATCATTAACACCGTTTCGCTTTTTGACGTACCGTGGCTAAAATGTAAATTGTTGTTAATTTAGTTAATTTTTATTTTACAATTTTAAAAATAGCATAATTTAACACGAGTTTAAAACCGAATCATATATGTTTTCATAAAAGATATAAAAAAAAAAAAAAAAACTATCAACTTTTTTTGATCATATGATAAAACAGTTATTATATCAATACAACTAGATAAGAATACCTTCATAATATAATATGTGCGTATCATTTTACGAGATTTTAAATACAATAATATTTTTCTAACACAAAATCTATCAGTTTTTTTCTTTTGTGAAACGAAATTAATACACTTAGTATGTACTACTATTGATTTTGTATACTCATTCAATGACAATACATACTATCTAGTGACCGATTATGTCGTGACCAATAAAATAAAAAATAAAAACAAGAAATCACGACTGTATCAAGTGTACCTCGTTATAGAGTATTGGCCACCGCAGTAATGAGTGAGTTTGAATTTAATGATAATAATCGTTCTATACGATAAAAAGTGATTTTGAGGAGAGATATTTGATTGGATATTTATTTTTCTATTTGTAATAAATAATAAATAATAATCAATTACTAACAATTTAGCTTAAACTAATTGCTGACAAAAATTATTATAATAATTATAACTACATTAATCTACTATTTTATAATATTAAAATGTATAATAATATGATTTTATATGTATTAAAAAACCTAAGTAGGTAATGAATGGACGGGCCTTTATACATGTTATATTCTAGTATGATTGTTGTTATACGCTAAAATATATATAGTAATTATATATACTATATATGTACTATATAATAATTATAATATTATTAGAGTTAAATTTAAAATTTATTTTAATAATAATTAAAGTAATAAAAAAATTGCTTATTGACAAACCTAACCACAGTAATGTCACCTAACTGTATTAAATACAGTAGAAATTCGGGTTTATTAATTTGTTTTCTTTATTTAATTTATAATGCAGTGGGAAATAGCGTATGTGCTAATTGTGTTATTTATAGAACATTAATTTTTGCTGTATATTATCAATTGAGTCATATTATTGTCGTATGTTCTGTAAAAATTCTTTAATGTTTATTTTTATTTTTATACAAGTTTAAATCCACGAAGTTACTAAATTTACTACGCTATGTCGAGATAATATTGTCTTGTGCTGTAGTGAGTGAAAAAAGACGAATGAGTATAATGTCTTTAATATAATTCATCCAATCAGGTGTTAACTGTAGTGAGGTTTTTACCATATAGTTGGGTACTGTATAGTAAATATGATTTAAATTATATTATTAATTATTTAATTATAAATTACTCTTTGGTAATATCTTTTCGGGTTTCCTTTTTTATATAATAATACATGTGTGTGTATGCGTTTAAAGGGGGGGAGAGCTATGGAGTACATACGTCCAACCTCCCGACAAAGTTAAAATACTAGCTAAAAATGGGAAGTCTTTCCCCGCTCAATTAAATTTTTTTCTATTATTCTTTACTGTAGTTTTGCTTTAAATAAATGTAATTAATAAAGGATCAACAGTTCATATGGTTTACAGTACGGCAAACGTACAGAGTTACTGTCCTAAATAGGCAATTGTTACTACTGTATATTTGAACTTAAATCCTTGTCTTAATGCGCTAAACCTAAAATTAATAATGGAAACAAGCGTAGCAGAATCATTCAGAAATGGGATAGTTTTAATCACAGGATGTACTGGATTTTTGGGGAAAATACTTACTGAAAAGTTACTCAGATCTTGTCCTGTCAAAAATGTCGTGGTGCTTGTCAGAAGAAAAAAAGAACTGAATGCTAATCAAAGGGTTGCAAATATTTACAAACAAAAAGTAAGTACAATATTGTTGATAATTATGTACTATATACTACAGTAAAACCTCTCTAAAACGGAATCGCTCGGGACCAACAATTTTTTCTCTTATAAAGAATTTTTCGTTATTTATTTTATTTGACATCAAAAAGATAACTAGGCCTCATTGAGTATAAACCGTGTAGAAGCCTAGGAGTTATTTTATTATCAACTTATTATCAATAATTACATATTAAACAATAAACATTAATATACATTTTTAAATATTGTACATTTTAAACATAATACAAAGCTATTATTTTTATTTTTAACTAAACACATAACAAAATAATCCTTGTTTTAAGGAGGTATAATTATATTATATTATTTGATCAGGGACTATTGACATTTTTCGTTATAAGGAGGATTCCGTCTAATAGAGGGCTCGTTATAGAGAAGTTTTAAGTATAAAACATTTTGTTTAAATTAACGTCGCAAATACAAATTTTAAATATTAAAAATCAATTATACGTGTTATACATAACTCATTTTAAGAAAATATAGATAATAAGAGTGTTAAAAATAACTATTATTAATTTTACCATAATTATTCGAGAATAAAATATTTAAACAAACTATACATTTAATTTAAATAAGCGAATGTGGAATACTTTCAGTTACCTAGTAATATTAATAAAAAAATAATAATATAGCTTTAATATTTACGTACAAGATACGTAGAGTGACTAACAAATATATAAATATTATTTTTAATTTTAAATATTAATAAATACTCAAAAGATAACTTATCGCAAATGGGAATGAACATGATAATTTAAATGAGAACGTTGTCTATAAATGTCACGTCTTAAAATCTCAAAACAAAATGTTTTTCTTGACATTGAAATTTATTAATATAAAATTTATCTTATCATAAAATACTTATTTTGGTTTAAAAATATTTAGGTATTTTATATGTAATTAGAATATAATAAAATACATGAATATATACTTATCACTTATACTTATTATTAAGAAAGTAAATTAAAATGTTTTAAAGTTAAAAAGATGAAAAAATTGAGAAAAAAAGATAAATAAAATTTATAAGTTTTTGATTGAAAATAAATATATAATTTGAATGTAGAAAATTTCACAATTTAATTAATTTATCAATACATATGGGAAAACTATAATAGAAAAATAAAAATCTACTTCAGAAATTGTATTGTACCTATTTATAATATTTATAATCTTAACTATTAACAATATTCATTTCAGATTCCGAACGGAGTGATGAATGTATTGATTTTACAATCATGTGTTTTTTTTTTTTTTTTTTTTTTTTTTATTTTGTGTCTGAGTACAGCATAACTAGTCGAAATAATGCTCCAATTTCAAACTTTGGGGGTGGTTTCCGATGTAAAAGTGAATATCCTTGATGCATTATAAAGGTCAAAAGTAAACATTTTCCAACAGTTTTCAAAAAAATCGAGAAAAACAAAAAAAAAAAAATGACGGAAAAACGGGAATTTTTACACAAAACCAGTTTTCGACCAAAAAAAACTAATCACTGTAAATACTTGAAATTTTTATCAAATGTTTATGACAATGTTATCTATATATTGTTAAATTTTGAAAAATTTTTGACTTTTTTTGAGTTATTTATAGACCATAGAAATTTTCGATTTTTATGAGAATTTTTTTTTTTTGAACTGTCGATAATAAAATTTTGAATGGCCAAAAACACTTGAAAATTTAATACAAGGTTCCTTATGAGTTGTTCTTATTGTAGCTAAAAAAAATTAAAAATCGTTAGTCACAAGTCACAATCTTTTTTTATAAGCGTTTATTGTTCAAATTTTTACGAAATCTGTCAAAAACGCGAAAATTTGCAAGTAATTTAAAATTTTTACGAAATAGCGTAACGATAACTATGTAACCCAAACGATTTTAAATATTTGTTATTATTCAAAAACTATAAGTCGTAGATACTTGAAAATTTCACCAGTTATTTAGATTGGCATTTTCTTTACATGATTTAATTTTCAAAATATTTTGACTTTTTTTGAGCTATTTATAGACAACTGAAATTTTCAATTTTCAAAATCAAAGTGTCGATAAATTTTTTTTGGCCCAATGAAAATGCTTGAAAATTTAATACAAAGTTTCTCCTATGTTATTCTTAAAATGATTAAAAAATTATAAGAATACAAAGCCACAATTTTTTTTTTATTAGCATTTGAAGTTCAAATATTGATGAAAATTCGTCAAAACCATGAATATTTTCAAATTATTTTGTAGGTATAATTCATAAAATTTTTTGTAGAAGTAACTAAGAGTTGAAAATTTAATACAAGGGTTTTCATAAGTTTAGCTTACAATAATAATTATAAAAAAACTTAAATTTTGATGTATTCAGGCCATTAAAATATAAACCGTCTTTTTCACCAACTACTGAAAATTATATCCTAGGCTGACAAATCATCTTCGTTCAGAATCGCTTTTCGTATACAATGATAATTATTATTGGATTCAAATTTAACCCTCCTATAATATATAATATTGATCCACACGGCACCTAGTGTACAGCAGAACGGTACCCACTTGCCCGCTTTTTATAATATTATTATTAGTCTTAAATTTTATGTTTATATTATGTCATTACTTTGCACTTATTATTTAATCCTGTACGAGTTCCATTTTTCTTATATTATGAGCAAACACAATAAAAAGATTTCAGAAATAATTAATACCTATTGATTTACTATTAATTGACAAAACCACCTATTTGTATGTTAAACCTTTTTATTTTTGAGTTAATTGGTTAGGAACTAAAGTATTATATTTGTTTTTGTATAGTTCGATCAGACATTATTACCAGGTTTGGACACTTGATTAAAATTAAACTTAAAAATGATATCATGTTTGAATGTTAAAATAATAATATAATAGATATCTTTTGTTCAGAAATACGTATATAAGTCATGTTTGCTAAACTTTTTAGACAAATTTGAGATACAGTTTTACAGCACATAGGTGCTAAGCTAATTTTTGTCTTATTAAAGAATATATTTTTTGTGACTATCATAGCATTATTTTAATCCAGTATGTATTTTGGAAAGCTATTAAAATATTTATGAGGGCTTAAATTACTCAAGCCACCCATAGTTGCGCATTAGACTATTTTTTTATTTTATTTTATTTGACAATTATACACCTCAGAAGACATTTGTAAGAGTACAATAAAGTAGTAATAAATTAGATAAAAAGCAGATAACAGATAATAAATAAGTAAGCAGAATCTTTTAATTATTTTTTTTTTAGATAATTTCGTAATAAAATTGAAAACATATATTATGCCATACGTATTTTTTGTTTATGTAAAATAACATATTGATGTATTATAATAGTTACTTAAATATCATATTATAATATTAATGATTTGTATTTATATTAAATTTGAAATAATATTATTTTTTTTCAGTTATTTGACCGAATTCGTCTTGAAAAACCAAATTTTACGAAGTACATTAAAGTGATAGAAGGAAATTTAGAGGAATTATCATTGGGATTATCGTTAAATGACCTTGAATGGATTGTAGACAATGTTAACTTTGTTTTTCACTGCGCAGCAACGATTAAATTCAACGAACCTCTTGATTTGGCCTCAAAAATAAATATCCAAGGAACCGAAAATTTGTTGGCGCTAGCGTCAAAAATGAAAAATCTTAAGGTAATTAAGAAAAATAAAATTATAAATGTAATATTGTAGAAATAATGCATTTCTCTCAATAAAATTGTCTATAGCTATTCTATAAACCGAATGGTTTATTTTGTAACTTCCCTAATAACCTTTGGGAAAAAATATTATACGCAAACGTGATTTTGTTTTATTTAAATGAACAATTTGATTTCATAGGGCTTTGTGCACGTGTCGACCGCTTATTCGCACTGTCCGAGGAATGAAATCAAAGAAGAATTCTATAAAGTTCCGGTCACTTTTACGGAGCTGAAAAATAAATTGGTTGACAACGTACCAACTTCTAAGTAAATATTAACACTTTTCAATTGATAAATAATTTCTCAAACCATTTATAAAACTAATCATGTGGATGATAGCATTATAGAGGATTGGCCAAATACGTACACTTTTACGAAAGCAGTCACAGAAAACATGATATTAACAAACGAAAATCGTTTGCCGATATCAATATTTCGTCCTTCAATCAGTAAGAATAAAAATTTTGTTTTATAAAAATATAAATAGTAAGTGTAAAATACTGTTATAGTCGCATGTACAAAGTCTGAACCGGAACCTGGGTGGATAGAAAACATAAACGGTCCAACAGGTCTGTTTAGCGGAGTCATGGTTGGATTTTTAAGGACGGCACCAAACATCGGGAGTAATATAACGGACATTATTCCGGCCGATTACACCGTCAACGCGTTGATCAGCGTCATGTGGGATACAGTTAACAGGTATGCAATGACGTCAACATTTTTCTTCGTACACTAGTTAAATATAATTTCAATAATTTTTCAGACACAAACAGTCGAATGGTGTACCCCTCGAGGAGCCGAAAATATATAATTACGTTTCTAGTGTCGAAAGCCCTTTGACGTGGGGTAGGTACATCAGAGAAATGCACGATCAGTATTATGTAGCTCCACCTTTGCAATCGATGTGGTACGGTTTTTATATTTTCTATACGAATTCAACAGTCGGAAGTATTTTGAGATTTTTCTTACACCGAATACCAGGCGCGTTTATGGATTTGATGTTGATTTTGTCCGGAAAATCTCCCAAGTGAGTGTTTATATTTATTATTATTTATTGTTTATATAATTTGTAAACAAATTAAGTTTATATTTGTATCAAATTATCTTTTCTTATATTAGGTATAATAATATAATACCTCAACTTCAATGGTTTTTATATATTTTTTTTGTCTGCATAGTTTGAAATAATTATGTTGTAAACTAACTAATTGTAATCTAATTGCGGGTTAAATGCTCCACTTAAACAAATCTATAATAAATAAATACTTTTTAGATTCTAGAATTCAAAGTTGTATTTTTTAATTAAATGTAGATATTCATAATGTAGTTTACAATGTTACAATTAAATATGTTGCTTTAAATAAAACGTATTAGGTAGTTAATTCTAATTTTTAAATTTTATATTCAGTTTGGTTTATATAAATTAGTTCAAAGCATTGCCACTTATGCAAAATTTAAACTTTCAAGTCTAAGTATATATTACATTTTAAACTTTGGCATGAAATTGATTCCGGGTCTTAGTTTTTTATTAATTATTTAAAACTATAAGAATATGCTGTAAAAGAAATATTTTATATTATTATTAGGTAGTTTATCTTATTTTATAATATTGTTTTCGAGAATAATTTATAGTACATTATTATTTTTAACAGAATGTTAAGGATGTATTCAAAATCAGAAAGTCTGATTGATTTACTTTCTGAGTTTTCTATGAGACAATGGATGTTTGATAATAGAAACATTAGAGAATTGTGGCAGTTACTAAGTGAAGACGATAAAAATGAGTTTCGTTTTAGTTTAAAAGCATTTGACTGGAAGTCATATCTAGAAACTTATTATCATGGTATTAGGAAACACATACTAAAAGAAGATATAAGCAACGTAGAAAAGGCGTTATCAAAAAATTATAAGTACGTTTTACCAAAAATTATAATTCAATTTATTAGTTGTTTACGTTTATTTATTTGGTTTTAATATTTTTTAGGTTATTGAGGCTGCATCAGTTGTGTGTTGTTCTAATTATTTTTCTAATATTCCATTTTTGTTGGATGTTTATAAAATATTTGTTTTAAATGAATCATCCTTATTACATTTATATATATATATGTATAATATTGTACGTATCTTAAACGTATATTGCAAGCAAATAAATTATGTTTTTTTAAAATAATTTTTTACGAAACTTAAATATATAACGTTAATAGTTATTAATTATTATTGTGAGTATTTTATTTTGATAATTATGAAAATACATGTAAATAAACTGTGTATTAAGTATTTAAATTTGTGTAATACCTATATATGTTTGTTTTTAGTGTATTTAAGTTTTGATTAGAAATACAATAGTCTAAACTCTTAATCCTTATTTTCCAAATAATATGGAATAAAATAATAATAGTTGCGCAACAAAAGAAAGTATAATATGTTTAATTACTTTTTTCATTAATTTAATAATCTTCATCTATTATTTGTATTGTTTATTTCTTGAAATAAGTGGTTAAATATGTTATCACTATTGGAAGTAATCTCATTGTTATTGGATAACATTGCCTTGGAAAAAGTAATTTAGAAATAAACTTATAATTGAATAGTAAGACATTTCTAAATCCATGTGTTTAATTTCCAATCGATTGATTTTATACCAAACTATTGAAACATTTTAAATACTACTTTTTACTGAAAGTGCAATGCATCAAAATGAAAAAAAAATCTATTAATATTACATCCTTATGTTTTGAACAATAGATTTGGATTAATTATAATGCTTCTCACGTTTTAAATTCAAAAATTCCCCTAAAACTAATAAACTAATTTTGTTTTTCTAACTAAATAGATATGATTATATGAATATATTTTTATAACGAGTATTGTATTATTTATGTTATTCAGGAAACTTTATTTCCGCATTAATTTAATTGTCTACTACATGTTGCTACTGCAATTATATTATAATATGTAGATACCAACAAACTATGATGTAGTCTTCAATAATTGCACATTTTTAATTAGGTCTTATAATTTTGATATTTAACTGTAATTGTTAGTTCAAATCCATTATACATACCTACGTTATAACTTATAATTATGAGGGGGAGAGAGCCATCACTAAGACTAAACAGAATTTTGTTAATACATTTCTGTTAACATTTGATAATGTAATAATATAGTTGATACAAAGTATTTATATTAATTTTGTTGATATAGATAGATACTTATTCTTGTCGTTCAGTTTAATCACTTATTAATAGTGTTTAAAGGTATGAAAATAAATACATGTGACAGCAATAAAAGACGGCATTTTAAAGCTATTCTGTATTAGTAGTTCATAATATTCAAATATTGTATACGAAAAACGATTCTGAACGAAGATGATTTATCAGCCTAGTATATTTTATCATTGGGTGGAGCAAAAAGTGGTTTATGTTTTAAAAGTTTTAGTGACCTGAATACTCCAAAATTTAAGTTTTTTTTATAATTATTGTAAAATAATTGTACCTTTATATTTTTCTAATTTTTAAATTACTACAGGACTAACTTATAACTTATGAGGAATTTTGTATTAAATTTTAAAGTATTTTGACTAAGCTAAAAGTGTTGACGATATTTATAAAAAAAAAATTAAACAAAAATTAATATTTCAAATGCCTATAAATAGCCTTAAATTATAAAAAATATTGAAAATCGTTTGAGTATAAATCGTTATCGTTACGCGATTTCTTAAAAATTTAAAATTCGAGTTTCCTCTACAGCTATTATTTGAAGAGTGTTGAATTTTTTAACCTAGGATATAAATACTAACATTCTTATGAATTTTTAAAGAAATTACTTACAAATTTTCTTAATTTTGATATGATTTGTAAAAATATGAACTTTAAATACTTATAAAAAATTTGTGACTAACGATTTTTGATTTTTTTAACTACTGAAACCTTGTATTAAATTTTCAATTTTTTTTTGGGTACCTACCTAAAATTTTATTCAAAATCAAATATTAAAAAAATTGAAAACTTCAGTTGTCTATAAATATCTTAAAAAAGCTTAAAAAGTGAAAATTTAAATGCACATAGATAATACTAATATAAATATTTGGGGAAAATTCAAGTATTTACAGTGATTAGTTTTTGAGTTACAACCATATAAAAATCATTTATGTCGAATACTGGTTTTGCGTAAAAATTCTTGTTTTTCCGTCACTTTTTTTTTGTTTTCCCGAATTTACTAAAAACTTTGGTCCTACTTTTGACCACTATAATGCGTCAAGGATATTCACTTTGCAATCGGAAACCACCCCCAAAGTTTAAAATTGAATAATTATTTTGACAAGTTATGCTGTTCACACACACACACACACATACATCATCATCGTAAAATCAATACATTCATCACTTAGTTCAAAATATAAAATTCGTTTGGGTTTATGACCCCATCATATTAATAATTTAAAAAAATAATGTATGAAAACTTATTACAGGGGTTTCTCGTATCAGTTTTCTAACATAACATTTAAATTTGAAAAGTGCATAGGCAAATATTTTTTATAAGCATTTAAATTTCTAATTTTGGTAAATTATGATATTCGAGCAAAATATAGTGATTTTAGTAATGTTTTTGTAATTTATTCATTTAATAAAATATACGGGTTGAACCTGTGTACAATCAGGTAGATAAACATACAATGTAGTAGAATAAACAATACATTTTGTTATCTAATATATGCATATTAATATGATACATAGTAATAAAGACATTAT
This sequence comes from Aphis craccivora, assembly GCA_009835225.1. Lineage (NCBI taxonomy): Eukaryota > Metazoa > Arthropoda > Insecta > Hemiptera > Aphididae > Aphis > Aphis craccivora. The sequence goes on along the minus strand of VUJU01000114.1, from coordinate 6,114 downwards.
TATGATATTATGTATTTGAGCGACTTACTGATGTGAAGCACCTATACTAGCAGGGATAGTTCCTGGGTATTTTTCATCAACTTCTCCACCTCCGATTACTTCTATGATTACTGTTATTAATATTTTCTAAGTACGTATTTCGCTCATGAACATTATTTGTATTATTTAATGGTTTGAAAAAATTACATGTTACAGGCGACCAATGTTCAAAATAAACTATCGAGTCGGTGTCATTTTTCAACGAAGGTCACTGTCACACTTGGAGCACCGGTCCAGTTTTATTATTAATTATAATACCTATACCGTGGTCAGTAAGAATAAACAGCTGATGCGGCAACGACGAGCATGGAATATTATTGTAATTATAATAATGGCCCGTTATCGTGGAAATTAATCTTCGTTTCGTGTGTTTAATGATATGCTATAATATTATACTCAATTTATTTAAAGGTATACCGTTTGTGTTATGAGAGTTGTAGAGCACTCGTACTATAAATTTTTCTGATTTTGGTGTGCAATGATATTATAGTTAATCCTCTTTAATAACGCCATATTATCCTTTAATAATATGTGTATTTCGTGTCAAATCAGTTGTAATCATTACAGTGTCAACAAAACCGCGTTGATTGTAATTGCGTTGCGGAAATACTTTTGCTTTTAATTAATTTTTTAAAACATCGTTCAAGATACGTAGGTCCTTCTACCTAAATGTCAGTAGGACTACGTCGATCAACACTATATCTTATTATTATTATCATCATACCATAAAACAAGGTACGCAAAATACGACATAATTACGTCATTGGTTCTGTACTATTCCTTATAAATTATTATGATCTGATAGCAACGAAATCGCGCGCCAAGAGGAAATTCACATAACTACATATTAACGGCGAACGCTGGTAGATAAAGAGTAATAACCAATAATATTAGGAAGTGTAATAAGTCGTTATCAATAAGAGGTAACAACCTTCATAGATATCGTATGGCAGGCGTGCTTGCCGCTTGGTGACATATACCGCAAAATAGATTACATACCGAAGAAAATATCATGAATTTATTTTCTAAAGAAATAACTAGGTATGTACTCTTTTGTAGAACCACGTTAATACGTAATGTTTAATGTTATCAGAATACCATGAATTTTTTGCTTAGCGCCTTTTTATTTGAGTTGTTATTCTTATTATTATTATTTAAAAATTATTATTACTATTGTTATCATTATTATTTTAATTTTAATTTTAAGATACGTATACCTGTTATGTTCTCGTTTATATGCAATTTGTCAGAATCTTACACTAAACTGCTAAATACTTTACAACATCGTCGTAATATTCAACGTCTGTATTTATAAACTGATATAATATATGCGAAACACTCCCGAGATACTGAAAAAAATTATAGCGTTGTTGTATAATACACAACGGATATAATAAATTATATCCAGATGCGTATACCTACGTCACAAATGTCGATTATATTTCCAAGAGAAGGTAAGAGATAATTAAAATTCGCACAGAACAAATTTTTTATATTCTATATTTCTATGATTATCATAAAATTACTTTATATTCTGTGCTAATTAAATATGAATTTACACTATCTGTATAGTCAGTGAATTGAACTTGACCTTGAATGTATACATTGCAATAGAATGTTATTTTTTTTTAAATTTATTTGATGACTTAAGTTTTTAAGTCATTATCCCATATAATGATGGGACAATTATTACGTCATTACTTAATAATTATAATCCAACGGTATTTATGTACACATTCGTAAAGAGTAATTTAACAAGCATTATTAACACTATTTTTCTTTTATAATCTATACAAATTCTAGGTTTTGGAATTCTAATGTAAACTTAAAGATCATATTTTAAAATACTTTACTATTTTTTATGCCAGTTAAGGAGTATTCAGAGTTTAAATATGTTTCTTTTTGCCAAATAAAAGTCATAATTTTTTAATATAAATTGTTGAGCAGATAAATTCTTTTTACTCAGGAAAAAATGACGTACATTGGTGGTGGGTAAGTCGTAAGTCGTGTCGAATTGGAGACGATTTACATTAAAATACAATATGTATCTTAAACATTGAACATTTTTTATACATCGAATTAGCGGTGTTAGGAGGAATTTGAATCAAATATTTTAAATAAAATAATCTTAAGCTTGAGTTTTTTTTTTTTATAAAAAACAAGCGTAAGAGAGAGTGTAAAAATGTATTTAAAAAATAATAGAGTTAATACAGGATTCCATTTATTTACTCAATACCCGAACTAAGAATTTTTGCTTTTAAATTTAAAACCATTAATAACTCATACATTTGTAATTATTTAAATTGTATTATTCATTAAGATTTTAGATTTTTATTTTATATAGGTATAAGTACATCAAAAAACAGACGATATAATATCATATATGATGTACATCAATTTTTAACAAATCAAATATATTCTTATACATACCATACGTAGTGAAAGAGTTTTTCAATTAAATTGATATTGTATATACCTACACTTATATTATCGTATCTATTTATCCAATTTTTGTAAATCTAAAGATAATATTTTTTACATTACATATACTTACTCAGATACCACTAACACTTTATATTAAGTATATAATAATATTATTTTACAAAAATTATTATAACCTAGTTATAAATTACCTACCTGCTGTGTAAAAATTGTAAATTACATAATCCTATTATGTCAGAAAATTTTATGGCAATTGAACCGTGACTTTAATTGTCAACTGCAACATGATTCTTTTTCTATGTAGGAAAATATTGGTGATTCGAAAATGCCATTGAATTTATTTAGATTTTAAGTATGCATATGTGAGAACAGAATATATTAAAATAACATTAATCTGATTTTGCACCTACGCTAAACATTTTATTATAAAAGTAAAACAGGTATTGTTGGGTATTTTTCAGGTGTATAACATGTTTGGGCATATTTTTTGAAAATATGCCTGTATATTTAAACGTGTTTAACTGCAATTGGTAATTAAAGAAATATCTAAATAATTTGTTGTTTTTATCAATACACCTACCAAGCACCAATTATACTGAAAATATCGCATTACTATTGTTTTATAGCTGTATCTGCTAGTACAGTCGTACAGATACTCGTATTATGTGGATTGTGAATTGTGCTTAAATATTATACAATTTTGCAGTTAAGTAAAAGTTTTACCGTAGTATGTTCAAAAATATAATGTACATTGTGATTGTGTGTCGACTACGTGTTTTAAAATTTTGTCTTTTTATAAGACTCTTATTTAATAATTATAAATAATATGAAGTTGGAAATAGGTGACACCTTTTAAGGTTTGAATTTATTTATGGGTATAAAAAATACCATGCAACTATCAAGATTACTATTTACTAGTACTCTACTTCATATTTCCATTTATAAAAAGATTTAGTTTCTTGTTATCACGTACAAGTTTGATTAAATATAGATTACTTCCATTTAAGTACTAGATTTGTTTTAAACCCTGGAAGAATTATATGTATAACTATGATGACATAATAGTAGATTGACTTCGCGTATCATTAAAATAAAATACTATTTACATTGACGAGTACGTATCACAGGTATTTACTCCCACCAAATGACAAGATACATGTCTTTTTAAATGTTGAAAGAATTACACGTAAAGCTAATTTTATAATGTTTAATATTTTGCTGGTTTAACTCCAGTTCAAGTCAAAATTCACCAGACTACACAGGTTAGAAGTTCGTACGTGAAGTGCAACATAACTAAACATTATTGACACGAGTATAGTTGAATTTTTTAGGAATGGGACAGTTTTTGTTACTGGAAGTATAGGGTTTTTGGGGAAATTACTTACTGAAAAATTACTCAGATCTTGTTCATTGAAAACAATTGCACTTTTTGTGAAAATTAAGGACTCGATTCAAGTCAAATAGCCGCATATTTTTACGATCAATCTGTTAGTTTATTTTTTTCTCAGCTCTCAAATTCTACAATAAATTATATCCAATAATATGTTTTTATTTTTTAAAATTAATTGTATATTAATCATGGAAATAATTAATTTATGTCATTACATATCGAAAACTATATCGATAAGTACAGTTGCAGATAATACAAACTATATAAATTCTTATAATTATCTTCAATACTAAGACAATAATACTAAATATTGTATAAGCAATTATTAAACATTTATTACAAAGTAAGCTAATAAACCTTTAAATATGATTTAGTGATGCATAATTGGTCCATTCATTATTTGAAATCCATCATAAGTATTTAATTACATTTAATGACCATTAATATACGCTAGGTATAAGTTATTGAATAGGTAACTAAAAAAAAAATTAATTATATATTAATAATGAATTATAATGCCATATTTTAGATTCTGAACGAAGTGATGAATGTATTGATTTTACAATGTGTTTTTTTTTGTGTCTATACACCTTAACTTGTCGAAATAATGCTCCAATTTAAAAATTCAGGGGTGGTTTCCGATTGCAAAGTAAATATTCTTGATGTATATAAAGGTCAAGAGTAAAAAGTTTCCAGAAATTTTCAAAAACTCGCGGAAAACCACAAAAAGTGACAAAAAAATGTGAATTTTTACGCAAAACTATTTTTCGACGAAATAAATTTTTTTTATGTAGTTTTAATAACCACTATACTTGATATTTTCAAAACATGTCTTAAGTTTAAATAGACGCATCCATTAAAGAAACCTCCAATAATGAAATATTTTGAGCCAAATAAACCAATAATTTATTAGTTTCGTTTGTTCATTTAGAGCTTAGATGAGTGGAGAATATATTGTATCTTGTGTAGTTTTATGTTGATTATAATGAATTATTGACTAACTATAATATAATAATGTGATAATTATTATTATGTTTATCTTATCAAACGTAAACAAGTGATTTAATGGCTAACTGAGTAAAATATGTTTTATATTATTAAAATATATCATGTTTATTAAGTTTTAAATTGTTATTGCTGAATAGCTAACTAAACTAACCTTTATTCTTATAATTTCTTCACTATTATATTTTCAACCATGGAAATCCTAAATTCAACCGTCAGGGAATTCTCCTCTGCACTTTTGATAAACTCTGATTAGTTTAAATTATGCATAGGCATTTGTAAGTGTTATAATTTAAAAATGAATTAATGTACAACGTAAAATAGAAACTGAATGGTCAGCAAAAGTTGATAATATGAAAAGATGCGCCGATTTAAGTATAAGTTTAAAACTCATTTAAATTCTGAGGAGCGTTTGCACTTTATCTATTGTTTTTGTATTTAACTTAACGAAAAAAATAAAAGATGGAAATAAGTATAACCGACACATTTAAGGATGGAGTGGTTTTCATAACTGGAAGTACTGGATTTCTAGGAAAAATACTCGTAGAAAAATTGCTCAGGTCTTGTGACGTGAAAACTATTGCAGTTATCGTTAGATGTAAGAAAGGATTAGCTGCCAGTCAAAGAGCTGAGGATTTATATAAACAATCTGTAAGTCTATTTTTGTATTTTAAAGTTGAATATTTGGTACTTTTTGTTATGAATTATAATTTTATTGAATCAGGACTATAGGTAAAAGGTATTTCATCGATAACAATTTGTCAACAATAAATTTTTGTTAAAGAACTTTTCATCAATAATAAAAACATTTTTATGAACCCAATTTTCGATTAAGATTTTATTCATTAAAACAAAATTAAAACATAAACAAAAGATGTTTATAATTTTATATCATTATAATTTATATAGTTATCAAGAAAATGGCAGTTAAGTCAAAATGTATATAAGTAATACAACTTTGGTGATTTACTTTCACAATATCAGGCACGTCGTCAAGGGGGGGCCTTAGGGGGCCTGGCCCCCTAAGAAATGTCAGTGGTCCCGGACTGGCCCCCTTGATTTTTATTTTTAAATAATATGGTGTGTAATATAATTGTCCCAAACCTGAAACCGGCCAAATCCTAAATGTATATTATATGGTACTCCATTTATATAGTAAAGTTAACGATCGTATAACAAAAATTAAATTCCGAGATTTTATAAATAGGTATTCGTCAATAATACAAGATAGACAATAA